>UYWX01000236.1:0-23634 GCA_900622495.1 Hydatigera taeniaeformis
GTTCTTTACGGAGCTCCGTGCTGCTCCTATAAGAGGATTCTAACTGGAAGAGCTGACGGTATCTACTCCACTTCTTCACTAGCTGTACACGATCCAGGGAGACATGATTCGGCGGACTGGAAGTTGGAAAATTGTGACAAATAAGACCAAACTCCTAGATTCCGTGCTAAATCCCTTTTTTTACATGGCTGCTTCTAAACCAGTGTTTCTGTGATTAGCAATGGAATCTACTGATTGTTCCTCATTACAAGTTCACTGAAAGAAGGAACTTTAACATCCTTAGAATTTCAAGGGTAAGTGGCGTATCGTATTTTTATTGACGAACACGTCTTCTGGGTCAAGTCCATAGCCTCGATCCTTATGCCTTCTTTGTAGGTAAGTGAGTCTTAAAGTCCTACAGAAATCGTCACAGTCCATGAAGTAAGATTAACAACTTTTCCTTTTTTACAAGCAAGGCAAATGCACAACAAGCTCAGACGCGGCTAAGAATTAAAACCAAGGTACGATGCGAATGACAAAATTTCACACGAAAATGCCATTAACTCTCATTGGCCGGAAGTTGACAAAAAATCCACATGCAAAGGCTTCCAGGAAAAGGATTAGTGCACGTAAAAAGAACAGTATCTCACGTTTAAACATCATCAAATTCGTTTTAAATGCAACTCGTAAACCACATATCCCACATTACATGCAAATTTGGATTCAACAGTTATGCTAACTTTTGGTTAAACAGAAAGTTCATTTTTTCCTTGAAAACTCTTTTCTTTCTCCATTTCTGCTTCTTTCATGAGTCGATTAAGGGCGTAGATAACGTTTCGCTGAAACTTTTTCATCTCGTCCACACTAACATCCGACTTTAACACATCAGCTAGCAGTGTTTTGTGATTACTTTTAGCTTTCAATTCGTCCTCTCCAAACTGTTTGCCACCGACGACATGCTTATTAGCAGCACTTTTTGGGTTGATGTCATCCACCTCACCCACCGCACCATTAATAGAATGCCCGCGTTCGCAGATTCTCTTCCTCGTCATCGTTGGCATCCGCGCAACGGGGAAAGCTGAACGTGAACGAGCGAGAGGAGTTTTGAATTGCTTAATAATATTGTTGGGTGGATTCATTGATGAGTCCTCTCCTCACTCAATGGTACTCGGGTTTGGGGAGTTGGGTCGTTAAAGTGGGAAAGTGGAGGACAAATGTGATTATTCAAACGCCTCATATCGATCGCAAAACGCCCCTCCGTCTCGTAGGTGCGATGATTTGATTGCACTTTACTTCTAAGCTTTGCTTGAATTTTTCGCACAAGTCAACCCAAATCTACAAAACTACCTTTAAGCATTCATTTATTATTTAAGAATTAGCAGTTTTTAGTGTGTTCTAAACAGTTAATGCAATGTTACTCAAGTAGCATTGGCTGTAGAGTGAGAAATGAGGACTTCTGTTAGTTTAATGAAGGAGAATATCGGACAGTCTGGGATGGATTCGTAACGCCTTCTCTGGCTGTCAGAGACAAACAAATAAAGTTATTCTTGCCTGGGTGACTTTATAATAGGAGCAAACTACTTTTAAGTCGGCGGATGGCATACCACTGGGGCCTGGCCACTGGCTGGAGGCACGGTGGCAAGGCTCTATGCAGTCTGCCACCAAAATGGCAGTCACAAAGCAATTATGACAAACAAGGCATCAGACCAGTGAATCATTCCAAAATCAATGTAAAAAAATTACATTCATTGATATTCTGAACGTCCCTGTAGATGCCTGGTTCACTCATTCCGTCTGGCACTCCTAAAGCAGTTAAACCGTCTAATTGCCTTTCCATTGCAGTGATTAACACATTTGTTTTAGTTCCATAAATATAAGTTTCAATTTCGTATATTTGCGTCCTGTGCTAGAAGTTGACGAGCCAACGGCTTTTGGAATGTTACAGTTAACTAGAATGGGGAGATGACTGTAGTACTTTGTTTAGCATCCCATCTTAGGTACGAGGATGCTGAAGGTCAAAGTTGTTCGAGCCTCTTCCCAGTGGTGGTGGTCTCGCAGTCCATTCTCACGCTAGCAGCAGTTCAATGCTTGTGCATTCATTCGTCTTCAGTGTAGTGTTTTTACTCTACGCGACGACATTTTCGTTGTATCAATGCATTTTGCCACCATCGAGGAACTATTCTGGTTGTAAAATATATATAAAAAACCAATCATCAAAATTATTTTGCCACAGGCCAAGGTCTTGCTGGAAATAAACCAACTGTGCACTTAGAAGGAACTTGACAGAAATGACTTGTACGAACAATTGTTTGAATGGCTCTACATGCATTGGCAGCTGGTCTGCGTACCGATATGTCCAAATCACTGGCCGGGGCGATCGAAAATGGAAGGCTCATAAGAAATAGGGTTCGGTTAAGGTTCCGCAAACGGTGCTATCGTAAACAATATGAATTTCCTTTAGCAATATTACAAACATCTGTAGAGATTCAGTGCATATACGGAGAAAATTTATCAATTGCAGAGGTTCGTACAGCATACACTGGGAGGTTGATACCACCTTCGGTATAATGCACGCGCAATTATAAACGCTAATCGGTTTGTTTCGCCACATTGCACGCATTGTGATCTAATGAGCTAAGTTTTGAGGTATGTGCATGCCTATCTTGTTAACATTTACTTGACGTTTTAAACCCAATTAAGCCCTTACAAAATAGGCTACTGTAAAAGTGGGTATGTGCCACTAGAACCTCAGTTGTCATTGTATGCCTTGCTCATTCACACTTCAAAGATTGCTCCGAACATCTTAACCTAACTGGCCTCAGTGGAGCGAGTAACCGCATTTCTATCTCCACAACTGGACGAGCAAACAGTTGAGGAGTGGAGTAGTTTAATTAATTGTTCCAGTAATGGAAATAATACTCCCACGCTTGCGAATGATCGTGTGTATGAGTCAATGTTAGTGTTTGAATATGCAATTTTAATGTTTTATAAAAGTTCCCTAAAACTCCTCCGAAGACGAGGGAAGACATGAAACTCGGACAAGACAATATACACCTTTAGCGTAGAGTAGGGCTTGCGGCCAGGAACACGGCCAGGCTGGTTAAAGGGAATTCACTGGCAGAGGCCTAAGTGATTTGCCTACCATTCAAGTATTGTGAGTCAGCTCGTCGGAATGACCTCTTTGAGGAAGCAGTATCTTCAAAGGCTTTTCAACCCTCATTCGTAGGGTCAAAAGAGCTAACTTCCAGTCCCTGACCCTCAATTACATCGATCACGACGCAAATGCTGTCGCTTTGTTTGTTTAATAAAAAAAAACGAATGTAAGCTACGCCAAGTGTTTGGCCGAAGTGTGCCGGCCAACTGGCACGGTCTACTGCCAATCAAAGGCCATAAACTGCTCAAATGTGGTAATTGGAAGGATTAGTGATTTGATCCCCTAAAATTGTGTTCATTAAGAATAAGGCTTAGCTAAATCCCATCAGGTATATAAAAAAGAGGTGCTGGGATGTGCACAAAGACGTAGGTGATGAATAATTCTTGCCTAGATGTATAGGTTTCGTCCAATTCGTATTTATACGTAATTTTTTCCGACTGAATGCTCAGGATAAACCTGAGTGTCATGCGTGTTGGTATGCTGGGGTGCCAAAGTGGTGTCAATTGTGACAATAAGTATTCGTTAGTTCTTCAATTTGACACTCACCAAACGTTAAAAATAAGCAAGTTAAAAATTTCTTCTCTCCCACAAGAAATTTTTTGTCATACTTTTTGTGCTTTCACTTTTTCTTTAAATTTGTCTTACCAACCATAATGCAAAGATAAAGCTTCAAGCTGACGAACAGCTGGCACATCGAAATTACATCGAGAACCATAAGGCTGAGATGAGGAGTCCAAAAGCAAGGAGGACAAAATAAAGCAGAATGGAGTTTTATTCGCCAATTCTTTGGTGCGGACTTCCACCAAATTTGGACCTTAGATGGGTAGTTTATAAGACCTAAGGAAAATAGTTGACTTTACACAACTCACAGACCACCGCAGCCTCATTCAACACTGATGCCTCCAAACATTAAACATGAAATGTATGATTAGGTAAAATCGCGCTTCTCAAGGCAACTCGGCCAATAACTGCCATTTTCATTCTCATTTAGCGTTGTATGAGCCAATACGGCATTCGCACCTCCCGCCTCCAGAGATTGGGTTTCTGGATAAGCAAGCGGTTCAAACAGATGTAAGGCTGGATCAGTTAATGTCTTCAGCTAATCACAACACAAATTGCTCACAACTGGTTGAAGAGGAAGCTCTAAACTGCTCTTTGTAAGACTGTGGCGCATCATTTTAGTCAGCACTTCCAGTATGAAACACTACTGCTTCATACGCAATAGCTATGCTGGTTCGTTTTAAACGGTTATCTGTTCTTTGAGTTGAGGTGGAACTGCAAGAATTCGAGTTGTCACTGCGGTTGCGAGCATTTGGCTTTAATGTTACTGCTTGAAAAAAAATTCATTTGGGCCAAAATTTACAGTGTAATTTCAAGTTCCGGTAACGCAAAGTTGATCGGTTCTGAAGGTGGGGGAAAGCGAATCACCTACTTAAGTAGACGCGCTCAGCGGCATTTCCGCATTTGAACTCCATCATGGGACAGCTGCTGAAATTTTTGCGTCTGCAATTTATTCAAGTGGAGGAAAAGTCAAAAGTTGGGAGCAGGCGTGCCGCATGGAGGTAGTTTGTCGTTTTAGGAGCTAAAGAAGGTATAATTTATTCTTACCAACGTTAGGATGAAGAGTGTAAAGAATGGCATTAGTGTGCTAATGGACAGCTTTTGAAGGGTTGTAATTATGCATGAATTTGAAAGCTCTTTTGTACCTCTCAAACGAAGGCGGCTTTTTACTCGTTTTGAGTTGAAAACCGTATAATATCTTCTATCTTTAACATAAAAATTGCATTCGTAAATTTTTGATGAATTTTTTTTGTACGTTGAACAATAGACTTGAAACCTTTTGAGGGTGCGAACACTGCTGTTGGGGTGGACTACATTCACCCCTACATCAAGCTTCTTTCCTATTCAGCTCAAAGGGCCAACAGCGGCAGGCTTCCTAAGGAATGAATACCGCATAAAATGATAACTTAATGATTTTGTCATCGCATTTTACAATTTATCATTATGCATACAGTTACAAGCTTTTTGCCAGATGAACTGCCAAATCTATTCTGCAACAAATAAGTCACATTGATACGGAAGAGAGCAAGAGCCATCCCTTAACAATTCGCAAGCAAACATCTCACTCGCCTCGGTTTACCGCGATCACCAGAGCCAAACGTAATAACCCTCAGATCGGAGACATCGAGGCTTTGTCATGTTGTCACAGTTCTTACTTTCTTTTGTTTTTTCTACAGGGTCTGCCCCAACAAAGTCCGTAGCCCATACAGTTCATCGTGATAGGCCCCGTTCCTGCTCGTCCACTCACAATTTGGCCAAAATTTTCGGCTTTTCATAAATTTCGATCGCCCAAAATAGCAGACCAACGCAATATTTTTTGGCGGAAGTGGATGGGCGTCGTGGAATGCTGTTTCGTTGAAGAAAACAGGATCCATCCAGAGTAGTACCTACCGAACTATTTTTCGAAATACCACTAAAAAGTGCCACTCATGCCAAATCTGCCAGTTATCACCGCCGTAAATCCTCTTCTCCGTGTAAAGCGGCATGCCAGAGGAGCAAAGCAGTGTGCTGACGAATTTGTAGCCATTTGTACTTACAAATTGAATTTCAACTTTTATGGCACTTCAAATCACTTTAAAACGGTTTTGATTAGACTGAAAGCGCTCCAAATCATTTGCGTGTTGCCTTAGGAGGAGTTTCGAAGAAACATTGAAGGCAATGCTTTTACAATTTCTTACTTTTTCCTTACTCACATGGCGAAAGCGTCAGAAAAGGAAGGATAATAATAATATTTATTAGTTTTAGAGTAAACTCGATGCCAATGCATCCAACCGGATAAAATCCTTAACCTTTCACTCCGAAATCTAAAACACTCGATCGTCCCTTAAAATGCAATTTAATGACCACTTTACATTCTCACATCAGCATTTTTGCCAAATCGAATGCATTTGCCCGACCTGTTCAATTGGATACGCAATCCGAACGATTACCAAAACCCGTGCTTAAAGACTAGAACTGGAAGAAGGCGTGTAACACGGTGTTCCGTTCGCTAGCTTTGCTCTCCTCACCCTAGACGAGAGGCGTTCGGACTAATATAAGCTCATCACTTTCGGACTATTTGAACCGAATTGTACTTGTGTCGATGCCGTCGACTCGCAGTTGTCAGTGCATTTCTTCTTTGGTTGTCGTCAGAGGTTCCACGGTGCATGCTTTGCTTGCAAGGCTCTACCAATGGCTTTCCAAACTCCAAAAAGATTTGAATAACCGCAATAGACTAACTTTTGCTGTCCTAAAGGTTTAGCTTCTATTTGTTTATTTCAATTTATGCTCGTTTTACCGACAATCCGAACACGAATGAGGTGTATTTGTCTATTTATCCAAGTCACTTGTCTTACTTTTTCCTGCGCTCACTTCACGATTCATTAATTTTATGGAAAGACAATTATTTGCGATAACTTAGCGGCCAATCATTAAATCATCTCTCATTGAAAAGGGCAAAAGTAACGGTGAAGGGCTATTTGGGATAGGAATTTGTCCAGCATTCAATGTGAATCCTAAAAGATCTCATATGAAAAAGGAAGTACACTTTGATTGTTTTATTGATAAAATAACCACAGATCTCAAAATTGATCAAATACAGGATAATTGGGCTCTTTTGCTTACAAAAAGACGAGTTGTGCAGAAGTCGAACGTGGAAATGGAGAAGGATTGACGGTAGTGTTGTGGACAATTTTTGCCTTGGAAAAGAACACACGCGCTCCAGCGCCTTTGCCCATGTTGTAGCATTAGGAGAAGGAGGACGAGAAGGAAACGTAATAGAGTTGTGAGGACAAGATTGCTCAATGGAAACACCTTAATCGTGGACCTTGACAAATGATTCTTCGGAAGGCACTGCGAAAATCCCTTGAAAAGATGGTGTAAATGATGGGGTTGAGGAGGGAATTAAGGTATCCTAGCCAGAGCAGTACTGACGTGCCAATGGGATGAATTCGTCCAAAGAACGGTGAGAGCAAGGCGTTAATGTTAAAGGGAAGCCAACACAGGACGAAACAGCCTGTGATTATCGCCAATGTTCTCACCGTTCGACGCTCGCGTTTTTGCTCCAGACGCTCTCGCACATAGCGTTCCTCCTCGGGCCTTATGCCTGAATCTGGTTCACTCACCGACAGATTCTTCATAACCTCACTAGCCTTCTTATTAAAAATCCTTCCCTGTGCTAGCCATCGTCGTTGCCTTCGTTTTTTATTGTAAATGTATAGGGGCACAAAGTTGCGTAGCTGATGTTCCTCAGTGGTGTTTCTGTTCTCTATCTCCCTCGAGTCTGAGGCGTGTATCATCGAGGAGTACAGGCTAGAGGAAAGGGAATTGGGTTTGGAATTTTCATCTGCATACAGAATGGAGGAACGATTTGTGTAGATAGAAAGCTCACGCACCATCCCTTTTCCCGATGAAGGTGCTACTACCTCTCGGTTTGAAGTCAGCTCTTTTTGCTTCTGTAGACTACGCAGAACATCATATGTCAAGGGCTGACAATTCATTTGAAAACTTTCGTGGATTTGTGATTCGTCGTCAAAATTAGAATTCTTTAAAGGGTTAAAGGGGTTTACATTGAATGTTTCTTCACTGTCTGAGATTTCGAAGTCGTAGTTCCCCAACTCGGGTTCCTTTGTTGTGCCAATCATTGTCGCCGCCATACGCATCGCCGTCACTGCTGCTGCAACAATAGTTTTGGGGGGCTCCGTGGTCACTGTCACTTTGTCGGAGGAGCTGGAACATTGAATTTCTGAACACCGGGTTGTATCCACTTTAAACATGGTTCTGCCCTTGTGGAATTTTGTTTCCATGACGTAACCACAACAGTAACAGTGATAACGATGGCCTTCCGAACCTTCGACTGAAGCAGCCGATTGGCAGCTGTTTCCCTTCTTAGTGATCGAAGTGGTTTGGTACTTGATAAAGTGTTTTTTCCTAATATGACGACGAGCGGTAAAATAGATGCGAGCATACATTAAGACAATGAAGACCATCGGCAAGTCGAAAGCGAGGAGGTTGGAGTAGATTGTGTAGCCCTCTTCCATGTTGATCTCGCAGACGCCCTCGTAGACGACATTAGGGATTTCGAGTTGTCGCTTGGCGTGAAAGCGCGCAGGTAGACTAACCATGGTAGCGAGGATCCAGCAGATGCCCACCATAATTAGCACAAAAGTTGCCGAACGGTGGCGCAAATAAGCGAGGCTGCTCACGGCTAGACAGCGCTCAATTGCTATGGCGCACAGGTGAAGGGTGGAAACTGTGCACAGAAGCACGTCCGCGCATATCCACAAATCGCAAAGGGGCAGTCCTACATGATCAAATGAGCGAAATTCGACTCTTCATTTTCACCAGAGGTAGCACTTGATTGCTGGAAAATCTCAATCATTAACCCCTTTCCTAAACTTTCTGCCATAATTTTACCACAACATAATGGTGCAGACATTAAGCTGAAAAGAAAGATAAAATTTTGACTACAGGAGATTTGAAAGTGGTCAGAGATTATTAGCTAGAATCCTACATTCATTCGTATTTCTACTATAGGGCAAGATAGTAAATGAAGCATCACGACGATAGGGATGATTTCCATCATCACATCTCTGAAGTGTACCCAAATTTTTACGTAACTTGAGCACTTTTTGTCACTGCGAGATGGAAGTTCTGGTGGTGTTGGTTTGGAGGAGAATATTAAGAAAAACTTGACGAGAAGCTTTTAGGGAGGCGTAGATGCAAAATACAAATGGACAGATGTGCAAATGCTTGTCGAACTCGGCAAATTTGTGCCTTATAACGGCAATGAGCCTACGTTAACCAAGATTTGCTACGGCCATTCCTCAGCCACACAAGTCTATTTCGAAAGGAGGACAACTTTATACGACAGAGAGTTCCGATGGAAGCAAATGCATTTTACTTAATATAAGCATTTAATTCATACGGCCAACTAATTTTAACTCCTGCCTGTTGCTTCTCTTGACTACGTTAGAGCTGTGGGCTCGAGCATTCAACTAAGTTGGTTTCAATGCTGAAAGTAACGTGGAAGGTTCAACTGGGAAAAGGACTAGAGACACGCGTTGTCGCGCTTCAAGAATGCCAAGTTGGAAATGTGTCGATTATTTGGGTTAGTGGGGTGGACAAAGGGATTTTAAAGCCCCCGCAATGAGGCTGTCAACCTGATCACTGTCTTTCCCAAATGAAAATTGAGGTGACAATAAACCGCAATTGTGATTAATTTATTAATTTGACAGCTTATTGCTCGCAGAAAAGACCTAAAGGTGAATTTAGAAGAGGCACAAAAATTTGCATTTGCGAGTTGGGCATTTCCCTACTCCATTCGCAAACTTCAAGTAGGAACTTCTCACTCTCTTGAAAGGATTTATTTCGCGATGGCGGTAGAGTAATTAGTCTTGTGTTAAAAATTTTAAGTTTAATAATTTTAAAGTGCTTAATGAGCACCATTGTCTCAATCCAGCTAAATCGCAGGGTTTTCGGGTGAAGGTTGTGGATGCACCAAACAATGTCTTTGGATATTCAATTTAACGAACGTTAGCAGCTATTCAGAAACTTCATGAAACAGGGAGCGACGCCTCATGGTGCTCACTGGTTCAAATGTTGCACATAGATGGCCGTTTTTGGGAGATGAGGGCGCATTTCTTGAATTTTTCAATTATGTCAATGAGAACTCAATTGCCAGCCTTGGCGGCCCAACGTTGCCCACAGCTTAAGCATATTTTCTACAACATTTCCTTTGTCTGGTTGCACAAAGTAAAGTGGCTCGCCTGCGCTTGGATCCTTGCAAACCTCTACAGAAAGGTTTATTTTACCAAATGTAGAAAACACTTCACACACTTTGTTTGTTGTGATTTCTTTCGTTAAGTAATTGAACGGAGGCAGTTAATCAAAAGTGGTATCCAGTCTAATGGACATCTTTACTTTAATTTGCTTCTTGCTAGGCAGAAGCCGTCCAAGAATGTTGTGTGGTTATCCTCGCTGAGTACCCTATTATGGCAATGAATAAACAACATTGGATTAGTAATAACATGCGTGCTCCATTTCGAAGAATCGACTGGCAGCCCTCCTAGGCATAACTGCATTCACGGAGTAGGAACGTCTCATTTTTCCACACTGGATGCTCAAAATAAGCTGCATTCTAATTTAAATGAGGAGGCTACAGTCTGAGTATTAGTTCATTCTGACAAATTACTGCAAAAATTGTTGATCTCGGTATCAGTAAAATAGTTGATCTTTGTTTTTGCCTTGCTGTTTCACTGAGAGCTGCCAACGCAGCTTCATTTCCATCCTGCGTGTTTCGACTCCTTTGCAGTATCGCAAACCGACTCCACATTAACATGCGCATGCAACGCTCTCAACTTCTCTTTTCGGTGACATCACTGAAGTTGGGGGTAATTTTGCGTCCACTTCCACTTTGCCAGCATCGGTCGAGGTATCGCATGATATGTTACCGGTCCCATGCAATGGCCTACACCTGGAAGTGTTTAAGTGAATAATTGCTTTTACTGGATAGGGAGTTAACGCCTTTGCTGATGAATTTTGGAGGGATCCTGCTAGACTACGTTAACAGCAATGAACACTGGCCGAAGGATTTTCCGGCTTTGCGACCAGGCCAGTCATCAGTTGGAAACGTCAGGAATTCAAAGCCGCTTAATTGCTTGTAGCATGCTTTTAGGGCATCGAAAAAAAAAGGCTATAATACTTTACTAGTTTAATATTTTTGACTATAATGGAAGCCCATCCCTATAGATGACAAAACTACAAGTCCCACACTTTCTAGTACTTTTCACCTCAAGACACCTTTATGAGAAGATAAGTCTACGGCAAAGGAAAACATCAGGAGAAACTTGTTTGCATATGTACCTAGCTTGTACAGTTGACTAACATATAGGAACTGCTTGCGCGGCCTCGGCTTTCATGTCACTGGCCATCGAAAGGGAAAAGTTGGGTGATGATTTTTCCAACTCTCACCAGTATTTACGATTCCTGGGAGGATGTGATAACCATAAACACCCTAAAAGTTTTATTTGAATCAAGCCTACTCAAGTGTCCAAAAGATTAAGGAGAAAATATTAATTTTTGCAGCAATTCTAGTTAGTAAATCCGATAATCGGCTTATCATTTCTTTGATTACACGCAAATTAATTATCAAACAATGTAATGGAGGCAAATTCCACAACCAAAATGGCATGTTTGCGTCCAGGCAAAACCTAAACTTGCCTGCCAATCTAGTATGGCCAAAAAATGTATTTCTTTACCCTTTTAGTGCTAAATCAAGACGAAAGTGTTTCGCTGGTGGATAGATCCACAATAACCACTTTGGAAAATTGTGGCCTTCCTCAACAATTTCCAGGTTCGACTGATCGGATGGCAGCAGCCGAGTTGTGGGAATTAAAGTACATGCAATGAACTCACCAAGCCACCACACCTTGGAGACCTCATGCACTAGGCTCAGAGGCATTACAACGACCGCAACGAGAAGATCAGCCATCGCCAAACTGAGAATAAGATAGTTTGATACGACCTAAAATACAGTTGGCGTACCACATAATCATGCATAGTATTGCTAACATCTTACTTTGGTTTAACCATTTTTAATATTATAGGAGATCACTAATTTTCTTGATACTGTTCCGATCATCTTCATACTTTTCTCATCCCAAACTAATTTTTCCCGTTAATTAAGAAATAATCAAATTTCTAGTAATTTCTTAATCCCTTGACCTTTGTTGGTGTTCAGTGACGTGCTGTTTACCTGGAAGACTGTGTCCATAGTTGCACACTTGAATTTTATCAAAAGTGGGGTTATTACACTCCGTCAAGATGTGCAGGGACTTATTCTCGTCCCATAACTTCACAATCCAGTGAGACTGGAGTTCAGACCAGATCTGCCCAGAGAATCCATGCTTCACTGCACGAGCGATTGTCTTCTCGTCAATCAACAATCGAATGCAAAATGTTGGTGAGTTTTGTAACAATGAACGTAAAGTCACTCCATTTTTCTTTACAAAGACGCCAACTTTTTTCATTCATTTGTAACAAAATGTCTTGCTAAACATGTTCTTTAAGTAATTAACGACTTCCTAATCATCGGACTCCTGAGAAGGTAGAGTGAGTCTCAAGCAAAGTTTAAGTGCTACACTATGTGGCTTCTTGTATCTGAGCCATTCTGGCACACTTCATGGGGATCAACTCTGGACGTTAAACCTCCATATCAAAAAGAACTTTTTATCCTATTCAAGCTGTTCTCGTTAAATATTGTTTAATACACTGTTTTTTGTCACCATAGAAACGTGACAGAAGAAGATCGCAAAAATAATCTATTTGCATGAAAGAAATTTTTTGCCATGGCACCTTTTCCGATCCCCTGAAGAAGAGATAGACCCCTGAACTGCCCGTCAACAGTGTCCTAACAGGGCTGTACAAAGCAAACCTAGCGTATCATGTTTACGCCACTTTTTTTCACACCACTGTTAGCGTTTTATTGAATTTTGAACCCAAGTGCTGTTTAAACAAGAACCTGGGAATCTCGATGAGGTATTTAAAGTGACTCTGAGGTTTAACATCAAATCCTACGTCCAAATGGAGGTGAAAACTTTGGGTGAGAATCGGGTACGCAATTCTTTCATGTGTACATCCGCAACCTTCTCAAAGTACCATCAGTTTAACTCTTTTGCACCATATTTACATCCGTTATCAAGGTGGCTGTTCCCTTTGAAATGTTCGGCAATTTCCAGAAATGAGAGGGAAACTCTCACTAGTAGACATTCTAAATGAAGTACAAAAATTTCACAGTTTGCAATAAATGTAATCGCCCAAATGACAATTATTTTCTACCTATTTTCACTCCTCTACTTTGCTTGTACCCCATTGTCGCTACACGGTACCATCTTTTAATCAACATTTCATTGTCAAGTACTTGTAAAATAGTGACAAGTACCTCTTTTACCAGTGTAATAGTGGGCTGAAGTGACCTTGAAAACCCAAACCGCCTCGTTAGATGGGGCCACGGTGTGGGGGGTTATTAGTCGAGATGGTAGTTTACATCAATATGTCCAAGCTCAGACCTCAATCCGACCACAGTTGAGGGGTATATTAGAAAGGTGTAGTGGGAGGAGCTGGGGAAATGCAAAGGTCTGAGTGATTGAGGCTGTCAACTCTGGGTGGCAAGCGTTTCATTTACTTTTGGTGACCCTCTTTTAAGCAAACTTCCCACCTCCAATTAATGTACTTTGCATTCACAAAAAAGAAATGGTAGGTGGAAAGGCAAACAAGAAGCAAAAATACTTTTAATGACGTAACTTTTGGGGGTAGGTTGCAAATACTGCATTAATCATTCCTGCAGTTTCTTTATACGAGTTTTCTCACGCAACATCTCAATTAAAATATACCACAAATTTTGCAGCGCCTGCAGTATTTTTAAGCACTTTAGGTGTACATGACTGATTCGCCTTAAAAACGCCGTGTCATTGCAAATGAATGCTTGGAAAAATAACATGGCAGCAAGTGCATGATGTTTAGAAGGCAAACGCGAATTATGACGTAAAAAAATTAACAACCTATTTGCTGGAGCCTGAGTCTAGTCATCAACTACTTAAAAAACACATTCAAACCCTTTTTAGCAAGGTGACTATTTTTAGCCGGAGCTTGTCATGCTTTGAATAGTTGATGATTATCTGCTAAAGCACAGAGGAGTCTCCTCACTCCAGTAACGAATTATTGTCTGTTAAAGCGTACTTTTCATAGGCAGTCATACACTCAGCCCTTTCCATTCCCTGCCTCCATTAACGTCGAATTCACTTTGCTAAACCACTGGTAAAAAGAAAATGCTGCTGAGTTTGCTTTTTAGTCTGCAGGATTTAGTGAAATACATTTGGACAAAATCACCTCACTTTCACTAATCCTTTTGCTGCTCAAATACGTGAAGAGGTTGTTTCATTTTCCACAACACAGTCTTTCAAGTTGTCGTGGGGAAAAGAATAAATTGAATCGTTTGTGTAGTCTTCTTCTGCACATATGCATGTGTAATAATAGAAATGTTGGATTCATTTTACCATAGTAACTATCAATTCCAATGGGAATTAAGAACGTACTCTGAGATGCCGTTCGGTTAAAACTGCTAGCACGACAAGGGCATTTCCACAGGTAATGCAGATAATAAGGAATCCAAGAAACATTGACACAATGTAGACATGAGCCCAGGAGTAGGCAACTTCAAACACTGCGATCGTCCTGTTTTCGTCCATCGCAGCTGCTGAAGACAGCATCCACTCGGGAGCTGTAGTGATTCTCACCTCCGCCATATTGACTGGCACCTTAGCACGTTGTTTCGCTCGCCATTGTCACCCGGTGGCGTCTCTAGTGTCTCCGTTTGTATGCGGGTGTTTCGTGTGAGCAGGTGTGTGTGGCTATAAGAGCATTAATTGAACCCGATTAGTAGTGTCCCTGGGGTCTGGTCGTAGGCCTCATTTTATCCCGCGAGACGTAGAGGCCACGAGAGAGACGGAGCCAATCGCAGCATGGGCGAGGGCGAGTGGACCAGTCCCGTTCACATGGTGCACGCGCGCATGAGCCAGGGCGATGTTGCGCACGCGCTGCGTTGTAGTGACAAAAAAGCTCCAGCCAAGTCCTCTTCGTCACTACCTCCAACACTTCTCCTCCTCCTCCACCGCCTCGTCCACCACCTCCTCCTTTGCATGACCATGCTTTCACTTCACTTCAGTTCTTTCACCGATTTTAACCATTTAGTAGTAAATGTGTCGTCCTCTGCAAGAGAAGATTAAACCGAAGCAAAATTGGCATTTTTTAAAATGCACTTGTGATGAACCATTGGCTAAGCAATAATTGCTTACTTCTGAAAGCGTTTATAAACAGCCATCAACACTGTTAAGCTCTTTACGAAATGCTACCTGTTAACACGTGGAGTGGGGGGAATATTCCGGTCACTATCGTCGTATTTAGTCGGAGTGCATTATTATTAGTAGTATTATAATTATTAACGAAAGTTGCAGCATTAGTCGTTTTTACGCCTGGCAATTGTGCAGGTTGATAAATCAAACTGATTAGTGACTCTGATGCAGTAAAAGTTGCACCATTTAGGGAATAAGGGAGAGTGCTGCAATTTACAGGGTATTATAAAAAAGTTGTGAACAGTCGTACAGTATGGCAACTATTTTGTTTAAGTAAATGGGGGCAGTGGTAAGTTTCCTAACATCGGGATATGGGTTGAGTGCCCCTTCCGAAGCGGATGAGTAGAGGTCGATGCTGTTTCTCCAACTTACTAAGGAGGGTGATTTTGGCATTGGTGGTCAGCAAGTGTTATGATATATGGGTAGACTGTAAGTTGTGGATGGAGGGGAGGAAGTGGGTTCCTGGTATGGTCAAGTTATTATGTGCCTAATAAAGGCTGGAATTTAACTATTTGAGATATAGCTCAGGTCTTTCGTTCGATTAAGCTTTCTAACTAGTCTTCTGCTTTAGGTGTTGCAACGCACTCACTGCCTCAGTTTTTCCATCCACGTACAACTGAGGAGATGCTTGACCACAGCGTCACTCGATCCCCTTGATGGTCTAACTGAATCTCCACAGAAAGCAGTCTCAGAAGTAGGGTGCTGTGCAGACCACTCTATTGCGTCCACAAGTGATTTATGGTCTGTGCGCAAATTCATGGCACAGATGGCTGGATTTAATACGGTCTGTCTCTCACTGTGACATTGTTCCCACTTCAGGTTTATCCACTCCAATCTGTCCCAGCCTCAGGTAACTTTTTAGCTGCCTCAAGTTTATTACTTCTCACATTGGAAGCCAGTTATCAGCAGATCATGAGGCCGGAGCGTTTTTAGTCCCTCTGTTTGAGCTTGTTACCTATTTTACATTCCTAGCATGTAACTCTCAAAGCTTTCCCTTCCACCATTAAAAATGAGGATGATTGTTTTTTTATGTAGAAGTTGCACTGCGCTATCGTTAATGTGGAGCCGTACTACCTCCCCGATGACCAAAGAAGGCATAATACTCGGGCGTACGGGAGGGCTTAAGGTTATCAGTGTCACTCAGAGTCCTACTTCATCAGTGGCCCTTTATCAAAAGTGATGAGGTTTCATTGAATAAAATGCATGTCTCCTTTGTTAGAAGGGACACACATTTAATGCAAAGCAATTTAAAAGTTTCCTAAAAGGTCAACATGTTTGGTGAAATTCAAATGGTACAGTTGCTTTGCAAATGGAAAGGGCAATTTCATTTTGGAGATATACCGTCAAAAATTTAATTTTTTGAAAGATTTTGTCTTGACGGTCACTTTGTTATCCAGCCAATACCCTATTTTGCATGTAATGTTTCATTGAAAAGCACTAAATTGAACTTTCTCCTCGGACCAGTAAAATGACAATTTGACTCTCAATAACTCTCGGTAGTTGGAGTCAGAAGGGAGGATTTGAAGACAGTCTAATTAGTTGATCCACCTCCTCCATGGAAGCCCAATGCATTCAACTGTCAACATTGATTACCCAAAAAAATATGACAAGCCTCATCAACTGGCGTCAAAATTACAGGAACCATTTTTCATACGTCCACCCTAATAAATAAAGTAAAAGTTTAGCTTAGATGAAGCATTTTCTATCACCTGCACTTCTTTACAAAGGTAAAATAATTACAGATATCTGAGGCAATGGTTTCGCAAGAAATCGGTGAAGTGTTTTTGTTTTTAGTTATTTTTGCAGCTCATAAGCCAAAGTAGAGTTTTTTCCAATTTTATCAGGACATTTTTTTGAGTTCTCCACAGTCTTCTCTCTTTGCTCGGACCTGGTGCTTTTGTGAAGGAACAAAGAGCGCACGAGATACGGAAAAGATAAGAATGAGGTGTCCGTACTCCGTACGACAAAATAACACTTATTAACTGGAAAGAAAGTATTTCCCAGGTAGAAGGAGACAAGGGAGGAAGGAGAAGAGGCGAAAATTTTGCACATAACTTGTAAGAGCTTTAGCCAAGTTTATATGATGGGGTGAAATTTTCAAAGAATGAAAACAATTGGAATAACCTAAACCGTTTTTTTACTAAACGGTACATTCATTGTCTGGAAATAATGCAAGCACGAAAGCTGTTACTACCCCATTGCTAACGCAACTGCTTTTCACTCTGAGAGAATGATTGCCGTTTCTTGTTTGTCCTCCTTTGTTTGGAGGATGGGCTAATCGAATGCCGTGCACCTTCACAGTCCTTTATTCATGTACCCACTGCCAACATTTTGCTTCGTTCAGGGGGAGAAGAGGAAGAAGAAGGACCGACAATTGCGCCGCTGTGGCACTGTCCTCAATAAACCCTCAGATTAACTATAAAACAGTATTTGATGAGTCCTTTCTTTCATCAATTCAAATAGTTGTGGTAATTTAGGAGATTAACCACATTTATACCTCAATTACAATTAAGGATACGTAATTAAAAGCTTCATGAAGGTGAAACCACCCCCCTTAGGCATGATTTAGTAAGTGATTGTCAAAAGCTTAAGAAACAATTTGCTTACAAGGAATGCTGATAAAATTAGACCGTGTAAAGACTTTGTATGTGGAGAAAAAGAGGGGAAGAGTAAAAAAGGAGGCTTGCCCTGATGACCGACGTGGTGAGACATCTGGCTCTGAATGCCCGAGGTCCTAGATATGTTATTTTTAGATATTTGAAAATGCAATTCTTTTAATTAAAGCCGAGTTCACATCAGTCTTCATTCGTCGGCCCATGAAAGCTTGCATCAAAGGGGACGAGACTCACTTCTAAAAGCATTCAAAATCTCGAAATAGATAAAGCAAGAGATAAGTGAGAAAATTTCAGCATCTTATTAGTAAGGAGCACTTGCTTTGACTAATAGGAGGCATTACTTATGCCTTGTCGCTTGCCGAACAGCCAGAGTGAACAGGAGAGAAATCCCGATCGACTCCGCTCCCTCCTTCCTCATCCAGCGGTCGTGGTCACACGCGGTTTTGGGTCGTTGAGGTGAAACAACTCTTTGCGAAAAAAGATGTCAAACAAATGCAACTTGACTTAAAATAGGTCAAATTAAGTGAAATAAGTAAATTAAATATCCATGCATGTTTTGTTCAAATCGTACCAACTACCACGCCTTAAAAAGTAAATTAATTTTTAATGTCACATGCATAATTTGGTATATCACTCGCAGCAATCGGTTTAAAAGGGCTGTGTAGGTTGTAAGAGGAATCGCACAACTGCATCGTCTGTTCCTTCAACATCTCATGTAAACTGACAGACGATCTGATTGTACGTCACGTTTAAAGAATGCAAGCTGAGAACATTGCCACGGCTTTGGATTGATGAGGATTGGTCGGGCACACGGTAAATTGCTTTACCTTGGCTTTGTACGCACTCGTGGGCTGATAAACTAAATGCCACATCAGAGCCCCCTAAACTCCACCATCGGTTCTGCTTGGCGAATAATTGCCGTCTGTGCACAAAGGTAGACAGAAGAAATGACAATCAGCAATTTCAAATAATAGTAGATAATGAAATGCACTGTGAGAAAATTACTCTGGTGCCATGTCGAACAACTCGGCAGAAGTGACAGTTTCAAGCCACTGCCAAATGGCAATCAGCAAGACCAATTGGATTGACCAGCCAAATTAATGTAAACTAATGAGCCAGTCTTTCAGTGGGGCTACTTTTCCTCAAACAACTTTCAGTAAACACCAGACGCATGGCCAAGAACTTAAGCTTCTCACTAACACGGTCAGCTTGCAAATGGTTTTGTTTTTGATTCATTCATTAATCCTACATAAAAGACTAAACTTGTGGGTTGCGAGCGTTTTGATCACTCCTTACTTGCAGTTGTTTCCCAAGCATCCATTTTGTGCACAATCGTTGAATAGTAGTGCTTGAAGTACTAAGGATTCAAAAATTGAAAGGGAATAATTTTATGAAACACCTGTAAAGTGCCACAAAAATTATTTTGCCCTCACGAAATCCTAGGCATTCTGATTTTACTGTTACTTTTAATGACAATTGGAGTGGACAGTTAGCGTCGAGTTGGCCTGGTATCCTGCACTACGTAATGAACTTCGTCCCCACTGATGCATGTGGATATTTCCAATTCAGAAGTGCATCTCATTGGCGAAATTGCAAACACTTCAACTTATACACATAGCGGCTTCCAAAATTATGCATCCCGGAACAAATGTAAGACAAATGAGGACGTTTGTTGTGGTAGTAAATGCCTCCACTGATCCAGTTGCTCCGAGCTCAAGGCGACTCTCGGCAGCATTCACCTGAACTTGGCTTCCGTGAACACGTTAATACAGTTTAATTATCTTCGTCAAATATAGCTATAACTGAATTGGGATAGTAGTAGATTTCTTCAAATGACCGAAATTTCAATACAAGTCCAACTATGCAATATCTAGAAATCGGTCTGTCAATGCAGATCTCCAAGTCCTCACCATCTTTATTACATTGTGATGATTCGCTGGACTAAAGTGTGTCTGGTGAAGCAGCTGCAGCTGCATTCCAGACATAATTTCAGCACCCTTTATTGGTGTCCAACATTTTTCGTTTGTGATAACCAATTAAAAAAACTTTTTTGTGTCGCCTTAATGATTCAATTGTTCATAGAGGTGGGAAGAAATCGGTTTCACTTGTTCTTTTGAGCGTCAATATACGCGAATGATGCTTCTTAAAGTGTGCTGAATTCTAAAAACTGTCGTTTTAGTGGCGAATTTTGCCATCTTTACTTTATCTCCGTGTTCGCTGCTTGGCCTGCGCTTCATGCGCCTAATAAAAAGGAACAGGTCATACGAAGGATCCGACGATGTTAGACGTCAAAATGTGTCGGTAGAAGTCAGAAGCTGAAAAGCAGACAGTCGCCACAACATAAGAAAGGCTAGGATTGGAGACGATAGCTTTTACATCACTGATCTCGCTGTCAGGTTCATTTTTTGGAATCAGTTAATTTCCACAACCAACTTCCTAGGACTTAATATGGCCTAAAAATTAATGCAAGCTAACTCCCTTTTTCTGTCCAGTTTTTGGGGTTTCAGAAGCAAGAGTCAGGAAAAACAGGTTTCCTTTTTCAATTTTTGAGAAACTAACTATTTTTTGAGTGTCTAAATTCTAAGGGCCTTGAAATTAATAGGATTTCCACATTCCACGAAATGAGTTAACGGTTGAAAATAGAGCCATAAAAATATTGCTAGCTGGAGAGGAGATAGAAGTTCAATTCGAATTATTGCGTACTGTCAACCTCTTGTTTGACAAATGGCTTAATCATATGGACCCGATTTTCTGGAATGTCTTTGAAAACGTCCACAAGCTAATGCTATTTAAATCACATGTATTTGCATTGCTACGATGCATGCAAACTAACACAGGCAGCGTCTGTGTATACTTCCCTGGCTGTCCATGCAAATGGTCGCCTTTTGATGGAAATAAACCAAGTTTTGTTCCAAAAGAAGCAGTAATAGCAAAAATGGAAGGCAATAACAGTGAAAGGCGGTTAATCAAGACGGGGAACGTTCTTCAGCAAACTCATTGCGTGCATCCACTCGTTTCGTGTGCGTCTATGCTGAAAGAAGGCGTTTGCAGTGACTAGTGGTCCTCGCGTTGATGTTAACTGCTTTACCAAATGCCATTTCCCTGCCTCCGGCCCAACTGAGATACCGAAGAACAAAAATGTTGTCCAAGGGAAAGAGGCGTGGTTAAAGCTGACTCTGGGGCGAATTTGACAACAACCCCTATACAAAGTGGGTGAATAACCGAAGCAATGTAGCCTACCCGTAGCCGCCTGCCACGAGTTTGGTGAACCACACCGGACCATTTGTTGCATTGGCTAAATGCGAGAAGATTACAGACAATAATTTGTTAACAGCAGTGGTCCATTTATTTTAATTCGAAGTATTCAAGAGTAAGTGTTAGAAAGTCTGTCTTGAAAATAACTATTTCCCACCCTGAACTATATGCTGACATCTTCAGCAATAGCAATCTCAGTTAGTATGTTCAGTGCATCGAAAGTGCTCTTTAATTTATGGAATTAATTTAAGACTTCATCCAGATGCAGTTGGCATCAGAGAGTTCAAACGTGGACAGTTTCTTCACATCTATGAATGATGAAGTTTGTGTACCTGTGATGGCTCATCCGAATTCATCAGTCTCACGCATCGCGGTATATAGCAGAGGTCTAGAGGACTGCTTACGTCGCGAGAAAGTGGTCTTTTGTTGAACAAAAACGATATTATCTGTGATAATTTAGAAGATTAAGAAACAACAGACGTGCGAACTTTAGGAAGGCAATATTTTAGTTTCTCTTCGGGAGGGCTATGGAGATTTTAGCAAGTACCTCTTGGTATGGAGTCACTCAAATTTACGACTCCACAATCGACTGCGTCTTTATTCAAAACTGGTTTCAACTATTCTACCCAAAAATCTTGCTAATAACTACGTTCTCACGATAGCAGGGTATGCACTACACCACACCCGATCCTCCAGCAGAAGTTGAGGGTCTGCAAACAGTGTAAGGTAGGGAATCGTAATGGGCTGATGGCAAGTATTGCCCCTTCACCCACCAACACTCCATCATAACGGTGTGCATGCGCCAGTTCATGAAGCGTTAGGCTTTCGGCATAGATCTCTTCCAACCAATAAGTTGCCACTGCTTGCTCACAGTTTTCTTTAAACTGACGATTTTGTGCCATCCGACCGCTATTAAGTGTTGAAAAAGTTAATTTTTCATAAAGTATAAAGATGTAACATCAAACTATGACATGCGAAAATTTCTCAGACACTTTTATAATCTACATTGTTTTTATTATGCTGCGCAGACGATTATATGGTTTTTGGCTTAGCCATGAAAGCAGTAGAATAGCACAACACTTTGGATGACCTTTGCAATCGTGGCGGCAGATTTTTCCGGTCATATTGTTATTAGCGTTGTAACAATCACTCTCCCCTTTCTGGCCGCTATGGCCAACATTTTTGATGTTAGCCCTCATAAACATTTTAGGCAATAGCTCAGGCAGGATCCTGTTTGATGTGCGAGCTTAGCCGAAAATCCGTAGTAAATAATTTTTACGTTAAGGAGTATTCAAGCGAACCAAAAGAACCCGTGGTATAAATTACCCCAGTGCGTCAGCTTGCCTTTCCAATAAGTGGATAATTGATAAACGTTATGGACAACCACGCGAATTGACAGCATGGTTATGAAAATATTTGCTGCTGAAATCACATGACCCCACCTATGCCCATTCGTTTATTTGCTAACAACTCGCAGTGCCCACTTAACAAGACTAACCAACGACCGTACCCAATGGCCCCTTTCAGAAAAATGATGGAACGTTCACGGCCGTAGTCTTCGTCTGGTCTTGATCTAATACTGTGCAATGCATCATGAAAAGTCCATAAAAAGCTTATCACATTACAGTTTGGCAAGCATGCTACTTAGACTGACACGAAGAGCCAAGTCACAGCCTTACGGTGACCAATGATTATCTTTGACGACATGAAGATTCATTCAGCGGCTGAATAAGCCCCAAAAATCATTCTCATAAAAACCCTCTTATATAGATATTGAGGCATATTCAAAGCTACTGATTTTATCACGGCAGGTTTAAATGCCTGTTTTTACCTTTTGTTTGGTCGATTGTAAACGAAAAAAGGCTATTCACGAGAACTCACGCAATCCCTGAATTTCAAATCGAAAAATCACAAATTTAGTTGCCACAGTAAATTTAAAAATTTCCGGCAAAAAAAATCATGCACAGAAGATAACTGTAACACCATTGTAGAGCACTTGAAAATGTCACTGATACACGTTCTGTGAAGATGATATGCTTAGTGAATGACAGGATTCAGAGGCTCTGCACGAAGATTCTCAAAATCGACACGACTGTCCAAATCCTCGTCAACTTCCCCGACAACAGCGCTGAAAGAAGGAGTTAAAGACATGTGCTAGTAGGAACTAAATCTGATTGTTGTGATATTGTCCCAGTCGCATTCGCCATCGCAATTAAAGGAAGGCATTAAGTGATCAAAAAGAAACAGACCGTGATCCCCGTCTTTCACAGAAACAAAGGATGCCTACCGAGCACGAGCTAACACTGAACACTTTTAATTCTGTTATACCACGCAGAAAAGCACAGATTCACTCTGCCGAATGACGATAACAGGAAAGTGCTAGCATTTGTAACTTTACTTGATTAATAAATGTTTCCTTACCAAGTCAGGTTCAATGATTAATAGCGCCCGAAGGCGGTGCCACTTTGTGTATTGGCCTGGGAAAACTAATCAAGTATAGAACTTCATCAAAAGAAAAGATAATCCCTCTTAAACACTGTCACAAAAACAGATATTTGCAATGTTCCTCAACAATGCCAGCTCGCAAAAGCAAAGTTTAAGTGGCCTTCGAAAAAGAAATTCGAAAGTTGCAAACTGGCACTCAGCAAAGCAAATGACTAGAAGAGACAGATGCTCGTTGGTA
>UYWX01000237.1:0-23551 GCA_900622495.1 Hydatigera taeniaeformis
CGGAGGTGATCAACAACCTGCTCATTCGATGGAAGGACATCAAAATGCAACTGCACAAAGGCCATTCTAATAGCAAAGCAGAGAGTCAGTAGGCAATTCAAGTGGAGCAGCATAAAGTTGACAGTCTTTTAACTCAACAACTCATGGACTTAGAATGCATTTCTTTCGACGTTTCCACTATGGACGTAGACTAATTGTCCCGTCAACACTCACATCAAGCATTGCTGCATGTTTGTCTATATGAAAGTCAAAGGCGGCGCACAGCTCCTCCATTTCCAAGCGGAAATTGGTGTGCCCAAACGTGGTACACCTATCTTCGAGTGATTCATCATCCGATTCACACTTTTTAAATTCATTTCTGTGCAGTGCGTTTCGATATCGCATACCACCTCGCCAATGAAAGCTATGCATCAAATTTGATAGGAAGCGTCTGCAGCCTTTGAATCTCAATACAAGGGAAGTTTGAAGAGGAAAATGGTAGAGTGTATTGCAGGGAATTTGGTACCACAAATGACCGCCAGCTCTGTTTCACCGCATTTGCTAACGGTCTGTTGTAGTCGCGGAAAGGGTTGAGAATTTCACTGTGAACTGTCACGCAGTCGCAGTTTGGAATTCTGTACCTCCGTTTCAGTTGTTGGCAAAAGATCATTTTGCAAGTAGAAATGTCAATTAATCCAAAAGCTATTCTCCAGGCCCAAAGGAGGCAAACGCATGCGCGGTACGTTGGGCCGTTAAGGCCCAACCAAATGCACGGCAGCGATGGCAATCGACGGTCGACTGCCCAATTACCAAACCTCAGGCACAAGGAAGGGAAGGATACGTGGTACCACAGCCCAAGACCCACCGGTCTTCAAGTGGCAGCTGGAATAGCTACTAAAGAGGCCTCAACATTCACTTTTAACCCCACCAAGTGCCACATGCCGCATATTTGTTACGCCACCCGTGTGATAAAAGTGGAGAAGCCTTGCAAGTGGAGCCTTGTCTCCTGCATGCCTGCTCCATTGGCAGACAGAAATGAAATCCGCTAAATACTTCCCATAATTTATGATTTAAGCACTTGCAAACACCAATCTCTTCTCAGCAAGAACGCGGTTTACAACAGAAGTAAAAAAACACTTGATTGTGTGGCACACCCTTTACTATATTTTTAATAAGTAGCATGAAACTGGCGCTTAGTGCTCATGGAAAGGGAACTGGTTTCAAGCCGTTTTTTTGGAGTAAAATGCGGGTGAAAATCCACCTGGATGACGCTGTTTCACTGCCCGCAACTTTACTATTGTGGCTCATTTACCTAATAGAAAAGTAACAAAGTATGCCCACATCACTCCGTTCAGTTACATGCTTCAGCTACAACCTGAATGAATAGCCACTAGAAGGTGGATATTGTTGTACCAGCATCCGAGTTGTTAAGTTGCAGGTAGCCCTCAGTAATCAAGTCCGCTTGTATCTGAGGTCGTAAAGTAATTATGAGTCAGTTTGAATACCTACATCTGAAACTCCTCATTCCAGGAAGGATTCAGCGTGGAGCGAATAATCTTCGTCTTAAACTTGACTTTCTGATTGTCATCCGCAGGATTGAGTTTGATCTTCACATAGGGATCAGCCAGACCGTTTGGATCCATGGGGGTCAAGTTTTTGGCACCCAAAACTATCGTAAAAGAGAAAAAAAGGTGCATATATTTAACAGTAACCTACGCCATAGTTTTTGTGGCCACCGGAAGTCCCCTAGAAGAAGTAAAAACTTAAGCCTTCATTTAACGTATAGCTAATAAAAATAGCACACTTTATTTGGGATTTTTCTCGAGGTATTTTAAAATGCGCTCCTAAACATTCCCTGGAGGAGTCTATAAACGCAATTCCGCGTTGACTACAAAGCCAACAAGATAGAGACAAGCACTGGCCATGAGTAGACAGAGAGATGCCTCCGATTTCACCCTCAGCCAAATCAAACAGCAACCAACTCCATTAACTTTAGGTCTTTGTTTTCATCTAGAGTTGACAGAGTTCTGCTTTAAACACACGATATAAGGACGAAAAGGCCTCGAGAGGAGCCTATTCCACCGATTTACCGTCAACATTTGCCGCTTTTGAGAAAACCACCACAGTGGAAATGTGCGGGTTAACACCCAGTTGCTATTCTCTAGGAGCAAGTCGTCTTTAGAAGATAAAAGATTTGCTTTTGGGACGAAGCACAAATGATACATTCCAAAAATATTAAAGCGTAGCCTTGGCATGTTCAAAGCCACCGGTCTAGACGTGCAACGTCACGATTCACGCACTCGAACCCGACGTCACACAGGCGCTATGCCCCCTTCATCACTCCCCCACCATAAATACCTAGAAAGTGCCCTTTTAATCAGTTTAAATTTTTCATTATTTTCCACTTTTAACGCCATAATGCTACACTTTAAAGAGAGTGGACAAGCGAATACGTTTCCCACGCCCACAGAATGCATAATTAGTACGTACCTCGGTCTGACTATTCACCCACCTCCACACTGCCCCAGTGATGATAGCTAACCCCCACTAAAATAAACAAACGCCAAAACATACACTGGTTTCGGTGAAAGCCGCTGCCTTCACTGCATCTGATGGTGTGCCATGCTGAAGTGGAGAGAGCTGGAATGCCAAACACTTGTGCAATTGACTAATCCAGTTGGTAGAAATTCACAAAATACAAGTTTATCATTGTCATCCGCTGTCTTTGCGAAATGAGGCGCTTGAAAAACTCGGAACAGACTAAGGTAGTGGTGAGAGATCAATTCCAGCCTGGACTATGGTGTCTCAGAGGTGCGGGCAGTAAAAGCACACGTGGGAGTGGGTGGGAGGTTCCAACCTTCTTCCAATACCCACCCGCAGAAGAATTCTTTTCCAAAATTTAACCTTCCGATTTCATCCTCTTCATTTGGTGAAGAGTCATTTATACAACTTTCTCAAGCATAAAAATGGTGCAATTAGGCTCTAAAGAAGGGAAAAGATTTTCTCCCACAAAAGAAAAACTTGGGGCGAGTTTGAGGTAACACTCTTATTACACTGTCACGTTGATCTCCTTCCCTTATGAAGCCTGGATAAACAATGGGGTCGAGACGCGGTGAATTGGGGAAAAACAAAATGCAGGCGTAAGACGTTGCCTGCACTGCCAACCTTCAAAACGAAGTCTCATCACAAGTACATCAAAACTGTTTGTACCTCAATGCCGAGGTAAACCTAGTTTCAAGTGTTTGGCAGGCTGTGCCTTTGAAGAAGAATCCAAATTATCTACATGACAACAACGACGTCCCGAGTTATTGTTCGATTTCTCTTGTCACATTGGATAAGTGGATGGTACTCATAAAATAAATCGACGAGATTAAATCGCAGCAATAAAGTCTCGAGTGATTCAGCCATGTAGCAAACAAAGGAACAGACACACTAAGTTGGTAAATTCGAGTCAGTACCACACCACTTCAACAAAGGTGTGCTCCTCTTCCCAAGCCCATGCATTGATTCTCCCTATTTTTAAACAAAAAGCCGTTCTGGACCGAATATCCTAGCTCCCAAAAGCATAATCGGCTCCTTTTTAGTAGACCGATGGGAATGGGAATGCAAATGAACAGTTGCCTTCTAGGCTTGACTTCCAACTGCATAAAAGCATCGAGGCATTTGCGAGGTGACTTCCGACACTATGCTTGTATGACACATCGGTTTTTGATGACAAACAGCCCCCTAAAGGCGTCGTTACCTCGAGACCAGGTAATTTAAGGTGAATCAAATCAGTTTAAGACGACTAACTAGTAAAAATCCCATAAAGTGACCCACTTAAAATAGCCCAACTTAAAATGTAAATTTTAAGCTAGTGAATGGAGGAGGGATGTAAGTCGTCTGTGAATCGGATAATGTGACGAAAATACATGGAAAATAGGATTATCCCATACTAATAAGTGCCAATGAACACATTCCGGATTACTGCTATTCAAGAAGGCACTGACTGAGGATAGAAAAAAATAAAAGGATTCTCTTTCCGTGCACCTCTCATGAGGAAAGCAGTCATTGTAGAAATAAGCAAAGGATGCATAAATTCATTTTTTAAAGAGGATGCGGAGGAAGGGAGGATAAAGAGCTCAATTAAAATTTATACTTACTTCTAACTTCAAGATGGTCACCTTTGTGATGCGCTTGCAGATGGATTCTGCCGCGGCGTTCAGTATGGTCAACACCACAAAGACCTGGGACCATTGCCTTGCACTTGATGTGGACATTCATATCACATTCTAAAAGATAATAATAAAAAATGCCCACGTACATCAAAAGTTACAGTTAATAACTCAGGACTAACTACTAAAGTCTGCTTTGTGAGCAGATATCTGTTTAAAATAAAACTAATTAAGACTGGTTACAGTTACTTGCATATTCTACATCAATAAGATAAGTGGAATAGAGCATCGCGGAAAAGTTGCAAGCGAAATTTCCACAATACAATTGAGTTTTGTAAATTTGCAAATTAATAAGCGCTAGTCAACAACGAATCTTTAATAAACTACACAGCAGTTAGAGAATAAAGGCGAAAAAGAAGTCGTACCCCAGAATTATAATAGAATAAAAGCTTGGAAATGCAGATTTGAACACGTGATGCAGAACTTCGTGTCACTGAAAATCCAAAATATTTAATGAAACTTACTTTCACATTTCATGCCCTGGTGAACAAGGCCATGCAAAAGCGATCCGCAGTGGTCACATACGGTTGGGCTTCCAAAAGTGTGCAGTTGGAATTTGTGATAATTTTGAAACTACAAATAAGTTAGTACGAAATTAAGGCGATTACGTCAGAATCTGGACCTTTATCCAAACCAGGACAGCTAAAGGTAACAAATTCAGTACATCGCTTGTGTGTCGTGAAAAGGCAAACGTTGCATTGGTACCCCTGTTTCCCCAAAACACCCCTACAATATTCAATAAACATGCGCAGGTAAAAATTACCAAATGAAGTCTTTGCAGTGTCCACACCAAGTCGGTTGCTTGAAATAACGAGGAATAAAAGAATGGTCTTTAACAATCACAACGTTTTTTTGCCTGAAAGCTCCGCGGCGTGCAAAAACTTTATCGGGCATCTCCGGACTTACAAGTTAGCGCCGAATGCGACCTATCAACCTTGCTAAGGCAAAACAAATTTAAGGACGCCAAAGTCATGCATAATTACTCAACTGCACATATAAGACAAATGAAAATTAATAGAACCAGTAAGACTTTCCTCAATACCGAAAAATTATATATTGTTTTACTGAAGGCATTTTGTCCTAATTAAAGACTTAACTTTTTAAAGATCGATTGTCATCAACTAGCTTTGCTCATCCGATCCTGGCGCAATTCGTGCGAACAATCCATCAACTTTTCGTAGTCCAAGTTTTATAACTAAAGCGTTGCGAACAGTAAAATATTAACACCCTCAAAAATTGTAAAAAATTTGCGCAGTTCCGGAACCGACTAGTACATTTTCCCACATGTTTTAGCACATTATTTTAGTACCCCACCCAGGACCGCGGTAAGGTGAAGTCACTCGCTTAACGCCAAGGGTCTTCATGTTGTGAATGGATCTTCCTATTGTTAACAAGGTATTCAGTGTTATCCTCGCAAATCAAGATAGGAATATATCATTCTCCCAGAGGCCTCCATAGGTGTGCATGTGGTAAAGCTTGAGTTCTCAAACCTCATATTTGTGATTGTGTCGACCAACGGGAAGCTGGGAGATATGGTACAGAGTACGCTACGAAATGCCATGCTTTAGGTTCTTTTCGAACGTCAAATCACAAGCGTCCCTGGAGTGATTTTGTCGAGGGAGGTTAGCACCTATGACAGTCGCATGCTTATTGGATGTGATAGAGCAAGTTCCCTTAGCATTTTGTCCCTGCAATACTTGATATCTTTCATCTCATCTTTCTGATTATCTATTGATTTACTCCGATTGATGTCTTTTTATCATGGCCACTCCAAAAAGTAAGATTCGATCCCGTTATTCTGGTTAATTGTGACTTTTATGCGATAACTCCAACCCAAAATAAGCTTTTATCTTATTGGAACTGCACATAACATCAACTGCATTGCAGGATGAAACACACCTCTTGGCCAAAAAAATTGCCACTGAACTTAAAACTGACAAAAAGGTTATCGTCAGCTCTACACTAGGTCGGCCAATCACATACTCAGACGCTAGAGAACTATGTAAGGCGCTGATTCCCACCTAATGTATAAGAATTAACACTTTGACTGATGTTGTGCTTCATGCAATTACTTTTGCTACCGACCCACTGATTCCAACAGTCTGGGCTTCTGGTTTGATGTTTCATTCTTCTTACAGTTATTAAAATCCTGAATAGTAGACTATGCCTTGCCTTCAATTCATTTCATAATCGTCCCATTGTCCTCGGCATCTTCTCGATTCTCTAAAGCGTTATTTTTCATGTCATTGCCTGTGGATGGGTCGTTAACCTAGAATATGAGCTCAGTTCAAAAAGACCGTACCTTCACATCATCCTCGAGAGTTTCCTCACTGAGCTCATTGTGTTTAACTTGATTAGAATAACTCTCTTCATCACCGAGTTCCTCCTCTTCGCTCTTACCCTCACTGGTCTCGTGATCGATCTAACATTAAGTACAAGACAACATTAGGATCGGAACCAAAACTTAGTTTCCAATACCTTGTGAAACTTAACACATTCAGAGCCAGGTGTACCACGAAAATAGGTTTCAAAGAACACTTACATCTCCCATAGCCGCTCTATCCAGCCACTCGAGGGTTGTATACCAGTAGTTCACTACTGCCTCGTAATCATTCTAAAGCGTCCATTGAAATTTTCCTTTGATCAGAAAGCACCACCCACTCACCGAAAAATGGTGTATCCGCACTTCGAGGTTCTTCGCTTCTGGTTTTTCTACTGCGCAAGTAAAATCTGACGGTAAGGTATAAGTTTTGGACTCCGTTGACACCACACCGATGATATCGGCATTTCTTTCGACACAGGAACTCCATTTGTAGCTGCTGGTGGCCAGACGTTTCTGGTGTTTTCGATTAATCTGATACTGAAGTGAGTTGGAGAAAGATGGGAGGTGAACTTACTTCATGTTGCGGTCGGAGAACTACGTCAGAGGCATTTCCATCTTCGTCAAACACAATGCGATGAAATGGCTGGTGGATAGCCACAAATGGCTCACTCTTCTTTACGCTGCACTCATCCTAGAGGATAGTTGATAGTACCTTAAGGAAGCGTACCTCAAAGCCAGCCTTGAAATTTTTCAACTTTCGTCGACGTCGTTTGCGTTTGGAGGTCGGAAATGTTGTGTTGAAGTCGCAGTCCTCTTCGAAGTGAAGTCCAGCATCAGTGTGAGGAGGAGTAACAGTGTTCAAGGCTACTTGTTGCGGTAGATCATCTTCAAGTGCATCTCCAACCTCACTCATCTAAAAATTGATCGAATCAGACAGTGAGGCCTTTCGAGTGCTTCAAATGATCACAGACCACTTTGTTAGCTCCAGATCACTTGTTTCGTCTAACAGACAACTGCCATCCCCATCAAAGTTCAACGGCAACTCAACTAGTAGAGATTTCGAGCAGCAATCAGGACCAGTACTCTATTCACTTCTGTGACCTCGATTCTGGCACCGCTTCCTGTGGCCTCCCGTAGGCGTCATGCCGTCTCCAAACCGGACGAGCCTTGATCCAGCCAATGAATTACGCTACCCTCGACCACATTTAGGAGGAAACCATGCCACTTTAAGTTCACATTAGCCTGCTGCCGACGTACTAGTGGAACAACTCCAACCTCTTCTGTACCTCCTACGCTTCCAAATAGTCTGCTTTAGAGTCAAGTACACCGAGTCCGACATTGCAGTTGGATGTTAAAACTCATTCTCTGAAGGATCCGTGCTTTCAAACTAAAAGGTTTGCGAGATTTCGTCCTCCTCATCCACCCTTTCATAACTTTTCTGCTCGATAGCTGCGCGATTACACCCCTGCCTAAATAGTAGACAATTAGCGCCTCTGGTGAAAAACACCTCAAGCAAAGCAATACCAGAAGAGGGAGAGGGGGCTATCTATATAATATGATATACAAATATTGCAATAGTGGGGTGATTAATACGGTGAGCGCTGGTATGTTCGACGTTTGGGTGCGAATTTGGGCTGGGGATAGATGACCCTGGTCGACTGGGCATCACCGCCACCTTCTTGGGGTGACGTGGGGGACAGGGAACGTGAGGAAGAGGGCGAGAGGGAGGAATGAGAGAAGCCGGGTGTCCTTGAGAGTCCTGACACTGAATCATCATCACCTTCATTCATCCTATCTCGGTTCTCGGCATTCGGGTGAGTTAACACTACTGCCTGGTTCCCCTGGATCCTTGCAACTTGCAACTCGATTACGTCAAGCCGCGATTCAATGAGGCTTATCATCTCCTCCAGTGGAACTAGAATATCCGATTCCAATCGGTCGAGATCGTTCGACAACTTTTGTGACTTGGCCTCGTCTAGAGATATGAGAATAAGTTTTTATAGCGCAGTTTGGGGTTCAGAATGTAGTCGCATCAGTGTGCCTGGAAAACCAAAACTGAACTCAAGCACATGGGGCAGTTATGATTTTGTATCCAGGCATGAAGCAAAAATCAGCGCAATGTGCGGCACCCAACCTCGAATAAGTCTGAAAATTCGCATTGCGTTATGAGGCGGTCGCATAAATGCAGTGTGACAGTGTCGAAAAGCAATAGGATAAGCAATGAAGGGTGTTTAAGACAGGGAGATCGAAACAGACCACAAGAGGGTGTGGTGAGTGCAGTGGACAGGCCAAATTCGGCGCGACCAGAGCTCTCGGCGAAGCCGATCAGACTGGCTGCAGCCTCGATATCACTGACACTTGTGCTCGCGCTGCGAAGACTCTTCACCGGTGTCGTGAAGAAAGGTGATGCGGCGTCAATCGACAGAGACCGCTGCAGATCTGCCTCACTGAAACGAAACCGAGAGTGAACTCGTTTTGTCTACCCATGGACGAGGGATCGTGGTTTCTATCTTAGAATTGGCTCTTATATGGACTGTAAATAATACCATAGAGATTAGAGGTTGACAGTGGACCTTTGTCCCCAAAGTTAAACCTCACCAACCTATGCAGGAACTATTAATTATTGATCAATTATTTTTACTTATTTCCTCATGACACCCGGTAGAAAGCCAATCACTGCATGACACTAAAATGGTCGAAAATGTTCCAAGTGTATGAATAGAAACACTTCTTTTAGTTCCACGCATATGAAGAATCTCAGAGTAACCATCATCTAACAGTATGCCCATCCTACTCGGGTCAGTTTATTTCAAAATAAGTGTGTCCAACATATTAAACTCCAAATCATGTCAATGACTAGCAGCGTAATACACGCCGGACAACGCACATTGTGGTAGCCGTGGGTGGAGGAAGGGGTTTGCCGTTGCTCCCTCCGCTTCCGCCTTGGTACAGCACCTGCTCCAGACTCGCCAGCAGAGTCTTAGTCGGCGTGTCAAAAATGGCACCTGATTGTGAAAGTGGAGTTGGCGCCACAGTCTGGCCTGGTGAGGTTGACTGGACTTGCATTGGCGGTTGACACTGCTGTGTCGAAGCCGGAACGTTGAGTAGGTCATCAGAGATGGCAGTCATCAGATCAGGCAGATCTTCTGGTGAGCTGTTTGCAAGGTTGGCCAGGATTCGTGTGATGTCTGTGGACTCCAGTGCTGCATAAAATAGTGCAGAAGTCACAAAAATCGTTTTCTGACCAAATTTTCATCAGACTAAAGTGAAACCTAACAAACGATACAATGAGAGATGGAGTCGCAACGAGTACAATGGGAATTAAGTGAAACATCGCGGTGAAGACTCAAAGCAGCGAAGATTGGGATCTGGATCGACTATCGTATCTTAGTCTTTTGTGACATTTTTCACGGCACATCATTATTATCGCTAAGAATAACAGGGCCAAAATTGAGTGGATCAAAATCAAACATGGAATAAACAAGAAGGTTTGGTATTAAAGTCCGGAGATGTGGTGCCTCATATCTCAGCATACTTGCGTATGAGCCCGAAGGTTAATCATGTGACATGAAAGGAAATAAGGAAAAACAAGCAAGACAAATACCCCTCCTACACCGTTTAATTCACGCAAATTAGTGTACACTATTAATGACTGAGAGGAAATCAAGATCGAATTGAGAGGACTACGGCTGTTTTTCCCCCACTTCATGGTCTCCATATATGATGAACGTGGGCAATTATTCCACGTACATTTTTTTCAACAAATAACCCAAAAAAAACGCACTTCGCTAAGGCATATGAATAGTGGAAAATGATGTGTTTATCAACTAGATCTCACCACTTAAATGTTCCTCGCCGGCGACTGCTTGAGGTCCAGAAATAAAGGTAAAATCCATAGCCAAGTCAGCAGTCGTAGAGTCTGCAGAAGTCTCTTTTGGTGCGTTTGAAGTAGTCGCGGTGGACTGTGCATCACGATTGCCGCTACCACAGCCTCCAGACAGCCCTCTAATTCGGCAGAGCGTTCGACGACCAGTCACGATCAATGTATTGAGGTGACGCAGCCATGTAACCAGACTCATGGTCTCTTGCACCACTTGGGCCAAGCTAGGATTATCACCTGGCTGCGACATGGTCACTACACTAGTTTCTGCCGCCTCAGCTGTCCAATCAGTGAGACCGGAGCGAGAGGGCGCCCGTTGACAGAACGTGCAAATCCACGACTACAGTAAGAACAACGGTAAAACTTAAAAAAAGCTAATTACCTGACTTGGCCGCTCTTAAAAGCAAATAGACTACGCTACTCACCTTGGCTGTGTCCTGGGAGGTACACACCCTATGAGACCACACCCGACAAACAATGCACTGGATGAGATTTTGCACGAGTTCCGTCGTGGAACCGCTAAATTTGCACGTAGGACAGAAAACATATCGTTCTGGCTGGGCAGTGGCAGGCGCCGATGAGCTAGAAAGGCGTGAGTCAGGTAGTTAAAATACCTCTCCACCTCTGGTTCTACTTTCTTCTTCTTCGGTGCAGGTGCAGATTCTGCAGCTGATGGCGGTGAAGTGCTCTTTGTACTGTGATAATTCTGAAGGTGGGCTGTTAACAGACATTGTCTACGCATTTTCCGAGGACAATGAGGACACTGGAATGTAGTGGGAGGTATTTTCTGCGACGGAACGGCTAAGTCAACTACCTCAGTTGGTTTAGGAGGTACCTTTCGGACCTAGACAGGGAATATAAATCCCTTTTAAAGGCATCTTACCGTAGCACTTGACCGTTTGGTCACACCAGACGGCTCTGATTTGATGACTCCAGACCTATTTGGAAGTGGAACGCCTGCATCCGCCAAATTTGGTGGTTCTTCGACCTTTGACCCTTCTAACTCTCCTGAAACAGCTCGTTTCTTCAGCTCCCGCCTCTTTCGACAAGCTTCATGAAATTGGGCAATACTGCGATCATAGAGCATATCACCTTTGGCAACAGGTGCATCGTTTGAACTATCATTAGCGTCAACAACGGATTTCCTTTCATGCTCTTCACTAATCTCCTTCTTCATCAATTCTGCTTGCTTGTGCTGGCGAATAAACCTCAATACATAGTTGATTTCGCTTTGTTCGGCACGACGGATAGATGATGCTGGAGTCCATTCAACGATACCATCCCAACTAAACTTAATCCGATATTCCAGGTGGTCGCGTGACCTTTGGCGATAGGCCAAAACCTCTGCAAGGTATTCATAATTATTTCTCCATCGTGCCATCACATAAGAACCAATTTCATAAGCCGGCTTTGATGGTGGTTGTTGTTGAGCCTCAGCATCGTGAGGAATCCCACGTTTGCATTTTGTACCACTCTGCATTAAAAGAGTTTATTGAGAGTACGACACCTATGACCTAAAGGAAATAAAAACGCAAAACTAGCGATGTACTAAAATAGAGTTTCGTATTCCTTCCTGCAAAACTACCAGTCCAGCCAATTCTACATATTTTGATAGTGACCTGAGATTACAGTTATACAATACAAAAGAAAACATTTAGGGAGGCACACAGCCCACACATCATAAATGTGTTCGCAAAACATGACGTCTGAACAACTATCCATGACTCCTCTAAAACGTAACTCACAAGAACATAAACAAGTTTGGTAAACTAAAATAAGGCGTTAAGGTTTAGACTCCATCAAAAGAAGATAACACTTAGTGAAAGACAAAACAAAGCGCATACCACAGAAACGGAACGCAACAAAATTTCAAAGTCAGTGCTGACATGTTTACAAAATTGAAACTCCTTAGAATTCTAGAAACTAATGATTTAGCTGCTCAAGAAAATTTATTACCATTAAAAAAGCTTAAACACAATATTGCAATACAGATGCTTTTAATTTTAGGCAAGATCTTGCTGTTGCATTTAACGTTGTAAAGATTGCAAACACAAAACAGTATTGAGGCCTTTTATACATAGGTATCTTCACACTTTATCAATATCCTCAAATTCAATTTATCTATTATTTAAAGAGTCAAATTGACGTAATGCTTGCGCAGAAATTGACTCCTGCTCTCAGAATATTTAGCCGCAAAAATATTTTAAATGCCAATATTGACGGCATACCTAGTGTCCCAAAACTTTACACTAGTTAAAAAGGCACTTATTTTGACATTAAGCATGTATTTTAAAGAATAATATAGAGTTGTTCCTTGGCTTGATCTGGGGTCCAGCTAACACTGAAAGTACAAAACAAATACCTTAGTAACTGCCAGGCATACAGGTGGCTCCCTAATTGAAGCATCACATTGTTTCCCTCCTTTATACGAGTGACAATCTCGACGCCCTTATTTGTATGCCTCCCAAAACAGCCAGTGCTTACGAGCCAGCCGCGTAAATCATCAGCTATTACGCGACTAAAAAATTGCACTCATACTCCTTAGCAGTTCCAACTGGATCTGGGGCTATATTTGGTCTTAAGAGAAGAATTATGGGGGAATTTTGCCATTAGTTGTTGTTACGCCTGTCCACAATAGATATTTTGCAAGAAGGACAGCACCAAACACAGGCCTATTTGGAAGGATATTAAGCCTATTGTGATTTTCTGACAGTCACATACGAATGTGGATATAATACTCCTAGTGTCTGCGTCAGCAAGCGCAGCTAAATACATGTATTCCGAAGACGACAGGGCATATGTGTTTAGGCATGGCCCGAAGGCTAGCCTCCGTGTGCAAGGGCCAGACAAATCCTAAAGCCGCCACCAAACGTCAGGTAGTCACATAAACAATGCATTACAATACTTTGCTTATGTATATACCTCCCATGTATCACAAACAGTGAACACCATAGTGGAAGCCGTAAAAATTGTCGGGTTAGGGTCTTGCAGCCTTTAGTGTAGCGTCCAGAGACTTTCCACCACGTTTAAGAGGGCATTAACTTGAGCTGAGCACGTGTATTCTAGGAGGAAAATAAGAAACCGAACCTTGTCTTGCCCCGTAGGTCTATGTACGCATAAATGAGCAGAACAAATGCCAAATATAACCTCCAGTCATACGGGTGGTCACATAACTGAAGCATTGCAAAGACTGAAACGTTTTGAGCGCTTTGAACACATTAAAGCTTATCTCCCTTTGTCATGACCCAAAGATTAGTCCAAGCAGCAAAAGTGACCTCCACTCATGCAGACAGTCGAGCAAGAAAGCCTACCTTTCTTTTCAGGTGCATTCACGGCGCTGCTCTTAGTGGTCGTCGCGCGTCAGCCATTACAAAGTAGTCGGTGATGCATAAAGAAAACTGCAAACCAATTATGCCAATCGTCAGGTTCTATGTCTAATATAGTGTATTTCACTATTAGCGATCATTTCAGGAGCTTCAAGAGAATATCGATGGTTATGTTAAATTTGAAAACAGTGTAGACAGAGATTAAAGTACTGTCGGATCTTTGACATCCCTATGCGTATATACTTAAGGAAGATTCGAATCCCACAGAAGCCACCTTCAAACTTCCACTTAGCATACATTTGCTAACTGAGAGCCTTCAATATTTACGAAACTCGAGGGAAAATGAAGGTCATTTGCTTCAAGATTCCTACTCAAACAAGGGATAACCTTGATTGTCTCAAATCTTATCAGTCCACCTATTTAGGCAAAAAGAAGGCTCAGTAGGAGAGAGTGAATGACTAGCTCGCAAAAATCTTGTAGGATCTGCAGCTTTTGCCGTTACCTGAATTAGAAGTACCGCCTACCATGCTCCTGTGTCTTAGCCTGCATGAATTGGTTTCTGCATTGATGCTAACGATGCCTACGACCCAGCTTTAATTTAGCTAATTGGCAACACTTTTTGCTCGCTCAACTCTTGGCTTCGGAGGGCTCCAATCCCATCCGCATGTGGCAGTAGGTATTTGGTTCAAGCATCATGTCTTCCTCCATCTTCAATGAAGTCTCATAAAGCTACACATTATTAGGCAGAGGGCTAAAAACTTTGGTTAGAAATTTACTACTTTTAGCTTTATCAAAATCCAAATAAATGCAATAGTAAAAATCTATGTACACAAAACTCCCAACTTAAACTACATTGTCAAAAGTAACGAAGTCAATCAAATCAAGTATTGTCATCGTTTTCCGTGACGCGAAGATTTTGATGCAAATTTCGATTTGTCATGGTGCTCTGGAACCACTGAGCGGTGATCATTTAAATCCCAAAGATCGTTAAGATCCCAGTCTTCAATAGTTGTCATCGCATCAATGCTCCCTTTCTTGCTTGTGGCCTCCGCAAAAGTGTCTTCCTTGTGTGTTCTATCCTCCTCAACTCGGCTCTTCTTTGAGGGCTTCGCAGGCTGAGCGCCCATGTTAGAACAACCCAACCGGGCTTCCAACAGGTAATCATGTGAGCCCTTCCACCATCTGATCAATATTTTGAACCCGTTGGGGCTCCACTTTATTTACACCGCTTAAATTGGCTCTGCTGTCCGCACTAGGCCATCTGTTATAGATGCAGTTGGTGTGGCTTAGAAGAATTGGACCTTTAAGTCTTGCCGACTCTCACAACGTAGTCGATTTACGAAATCCACGTTTTGGGTGCATAAAATTTGTTAAAGGAAGAAAGTTCGATCCAGCTTTAAGATTTAAACACAGGAGATTTAATTGAGTAACTCTAAGTTTTTCGCTAGGGAACGTATTAAGTAGTATGTGGATGGTATCATTACCCTGAACAAAATCTTTAGTCCTTATCAAAACAGTTTTCTACTCCCGTACATTACCGGGATATGCATAGCCATTCTGATAGGTCTTAGTGCTTCGAAGTGTTCTTTTGTGCAAAATGGCTGGATATTCGAGCCTTCATGCGATCTACCTCTTGTGTTACTGACTCCATGGTCTTAGTAGCTTGGGCATCCTAAAGGTAAGGTCTGCGTTTCACCATTTTAAAAGCATGGTTCCTTTAATCAGCTTCCAATGGTAACATGAATTATGAGGAAACCTCTCAATTCCTCTAAGCGTCAGGGTAGCTTTAATACTTTGTTTATGTGAACACCCGACATTTAGCAGTGACTTTAAGATTTGTCTGCCTCTTGTACCCGTGAACTAGCCTTTGAAACATGCTAAGACCTAGTTGCTTTATTCCCCTTAAAATTCACACATCCAGCTTCATTTACTACTCCTCCTACCCGGTGGGAATTCTCGAGACACTATAATCGCATCTTTTCAACACACATGATCACATACCTGATCACTGTTTAAAGGCCTTAAAACCGCACTGGGTGCTAAATAGAATCCATGACCTTGATGGAAACAGTTGATTAGGCAAACACCAACCCAAATGACGGAAGCTGGGCACGACAGAATGTCTTTATAACACATACGAGGAGTGAATTGTAGCATCCGAGACCTCCTGGCCGGTGCGAGAAGTCAGTAAGTGCAGCTGGATACATGTATTCCGAAGACGACAGGACAAATGGGCCTGAGCATGGCCCGAAGGCCAGCCAATGTGTACAAGGGTCAGACAAATCCTAAAGTGACCGCCAAACGCCACGTGGTCAAATAAACAAGTATTATATGGATCTTGACCGAATAGCTGGATCTAAGGAATCAGATATATTCCTCAAAAACGAGCATGGCTAAGGCGCATTGGTCCACTTTCAATGCCCTATCTAGCCTGTTGCATTCTTCATTTCACATAAAGCATTCTGACTTAGTCATGCCCTTAAGAATCAATCTAATTTAAGCGAAGGGATGGCAAAGAAAATCTAGCTGCAGGCTTTAAGCTCATTTGATTGTCTGCGAGTGGCGGTTACTTTGGTGACTGCAGGGTGGACTAGCCCCACGTCTTCCCCTCCATCTAGTGCACGCAAGAAATTTGAAAATCTAATAGTTATCTGACTTCTCAAAAGGTTGAAAGATTGCTTAGGTGACCATAGTGTCGGCGTTTGTAATTTTTTGCCAACTGATTAGGATAAAGTAAAGGACTCACAACCATAGATTGCCGTCTGTCAAAATTAAAAAGGCAGCTTTTAGTATTTATAATGTTGCTAATTTTCATTCTACTTCGGTTTATCTCGACGTCGTTGTTTAACTAGTTTCACTGTTCAATTCTGCTTCTTGTGTTTTCTTGTTTTGGACGTTGGTTTACGCCGAATATGACGGATAAGGAGCGGTTGTTTTCGGAATTTTACTCCGAAGTAAAAATAATAGAAAAGAGGGACTCGACTCTGACACCAAAACAGCAAATCGACAGACTGAATAGACCGGGATGCACGTACTTCAACCTTAATCCATTTGACGTGGGTCTCCCCCAAAATTTGGTTTCATTTGCTAGGTGTTACAAGTTGATCCAGAGGCGAAGATGTCAGACATCAAATCAAGGTATCGTCAGGTACTTCTCATCTGCTCTTCTGTCATTGATAGATGTCTCTTCTTGTCCATCCAGATAAAAATCAGGATGACGCTGAGAGAGCCCAAAAAGCCTTTGATGGTAAGCAATTTTCTTTGTGTAACTAGTATTTTCTCATGATGTGGTTATTTTTATCGTCTCGTCTCTTTAGCTGTTACGAAGGCATATAAAACGCTTGAAAACAATGAAAGTTATCGAAAATGCCTCGAAGTTGTTCAGGAAGCGAAGGATCGTGTCATCCAGATGGTAGCGACATATTAATTGTAATTCACTCTCAATAGGTCTCGGAAAAACGCATCAAGGCTAAAGGGCAGACCATAGATGAGGACGATCCAGCCAAGGTAACTTTGAATTAGCGTGTCTTCAATGCCTTCGTGTAGTACAGACATGCTGTATATGTGCAAACGTGCAAACTCTTTGCAGATCTAGAACGTCTTCGCGTGGATGAAGAGACAAAACAGCAGAACGAAAGGTACGTGAGCGCCGTTATTCGGCTTATCTACTGAGTTCCTTCGTGCCCACGTTTTTGTCACATTCTTACTTGCCACAGCATGGGGTCGTTCCAGTTTGTTCCCAAGATTTTTTTCTGTCTTTGGAAGCAGTTTTATCGCGAGTCTTGGGCTATTTACTGTGTTTATTCTCAAACGCAATACTTATTCCTGTCTACCGTTGTGTTGACCATTGTTCTTGGCTTTCTCGAGGCACACAGACACTGCTTTTGGCAATATGTGGGCATCTTTTTGCAGAGCGTCGTCCCATTCTTTTTAAATGAAGAAATTTCTATTTTTAGGAAGAGAAAGGCAGAAGAGGAGGAAATGCATCGCTTTCGTGTGCAGTACGATAGGGAGTGGCGCGACAACTACGAAGTACGTTCCCTCTTGTCGTGTTTACCTAGCAATAATTCCCTTGCATTAAAACTTAAAAGTTCCTATTTCTCGTTCACTAACACCGTCCACTTCCTTACTACTACGTTAACAAACCTCACAGGCGATGCATTGCAAGGGTGGCGCAAGCGCACCACCCGTACTTGAAACCCCCTCAGCACCTACGTATGTGTAAGCCACCTGCCATCTATTATAGGAGAGTCGGAAAGATCGGGTGAGAAGTTGGCGCAACTTCACTGCTAAGAAGGCCAAGAAAGGCGAGAGTCTGGGTGGCTTCAAGCCTCCCAAGACGCGTATGGAACAGCGCCCCAACTGATTCGACAGTCCAACCCCGTTAACAGGCCTTGTTACAAATGGTTATGTACATATGAAGTAACCTGTTCTCTTTTCGATCTTTCCTCACTACGCTAAATGAGCGGACTTTGCCATTTCTGTATATCCCACCGGATGTAGCTTTCCTGGCGCCCCAATGCTATACCGTTCTACACAAGCGACTCTTGACAGCTGATTAAGGCTGCCCACAAGGGACCTAGCTGGAACCGCCTTTTATGCAATGCATGGAAAAGAATAGCACTGAGGTATCGCAACTGGTTATCGGTAGCAAATTCTGTTACAGCCGTCGGTCTGGTAAGTGCCAAACGGCAATCTGTCGAGTGTTTATGGTGGTGCGCGGGAGGGGGCAATTGACGTAGTACCTTCGTCAAGACTGTCGCGGGTGGTTTGGGACGTGTTCGCTGTCTGCGCTAGATGGATGTTGTACGGTCACGGGAAGAGATTGGCTAGGGAGGCTTGTACAACTGCCACACGATTCTAGTGAGAGGGGTGACCTCTTCTCAGTGTAGGCGAGGTGCTGTTGGTGGTTGAGGTGGCGGTGGTGGTGTTGACGGTCGCTGTGACGGTGGGGAGGGCGACGTCACTCGTAAATGCAGCTCATTTGAGAGGTCCGGATCCCAGGCGAGAACATGACCCGTAAGAGGGTCGAATTTGCCGGCTATGAAGTAGGTTGGCAATTCTTCATCGGAGCTCGAGTCGCCTTCGCTATCATGCGGAGTAGAGGCGAGTTCATCCTCGCATGGAGGCGCCTGCTTATTAGTTTCCTTAGCTAACTCAGCGACTTTCTTTTGCCTGGACAGCCGATACTCAGCGTAGTTGCGAGCTATTTGAACACGGTTAATGATACAGGTAGCCTCATTGTCATCCATGTGGTCGGTTACAAACACGGCGCCCTCATAGTTGGCAACGCGTTTACCATCTTCTCCTGCCTCTTCTGGACAGTAGAACCTAAATTTAAACCAAGCAGTTCCAAGAAGTGAACAAAAGAGCCTACGCTCTTCGATGGAATTAAGTGGACGGATGGACCAACCTACCAGGAAGCGCAGACAAGCGGTGAGAGCTCGTTATGTCGTGGTGCGCAGATGGATTTGATCTCACCCAAGTAGGCCTGATCGCTTCCACCTGAGTTGAATTTCACCACGTCACCCAGTCGTACCACCAGTCCGTCCCTGTTGCGCTTCAGCGAACGGTAGCAGGGCATCCCATTGTACCGCTTTCGTAACTGTAGTGAGCTTAAACCTCAGTTATGTTTGAGTTAAAGCAAAGCAAAAAAATGAAGTGATAGGTCACTCACACGTCCATGAGGCTTCCAAATAACTCGCAAAGGGGTCTTCACTTTCTCCTCGTCAGTTGGCCAGTCGTTCAGCCAATCATCTGAGTTGAAAAAAATCCCTCCTCATCAGTGCTATAGACCAATATTGTCACGAGGCTAGGCGCAGTTTACAATCAAATCAAGTGCATATGCAAGTGTTTCAGCACAACCTATCATATAACAGAAAACCTACCATTTCTCCCTCCCTACATCAAAATAGCCATCCAATTTCCTAATAAGATGAGCCCTTCATGTTGGATACCAATGATACAAGGTGACAGGCGATGGAGACCTCAACGCACATAGTCAATTCGCTAGCAAGGAAGTTCGTTTGGGTTACTGAACTGTTATCCTCTTCTAGGTTTTGGTGATATGGCCTCCGTATTACTTTGCCCTCGTGATTATGAAGACTCAGACTAATGTTTTCGATGACACCTTTGTAGATAAACCAAACCTTGCATTAGAGACAACAGTAGAGAATCCACTCCGGAAAGGCATCACTTCCAATAGTGCAGACTATAAAGTACGCGGCATTGCTTATATAATGACGAAACACAGAGGTCAGTTAGTCGAATTGACTTCACTTGCAGAAAACCATCACAATCTCCAGTTCCACAAATAATAGGTAATGATGCAGTGCGACCAGGTTTGATTAAACCGATTCGATGACTGGATGTCATTAACTTTGTTTCAAAATCAATTTCCCTACAGTATCGATGGATCTTGACACCGAAATCCGAGAAATAGTGGACTACTACCAGTAAAATCGAGTGGATTCACCGTATCATCCTCAGCGCCATCATGCGAGTTGTAATTGGACAAAATAATTACGGGGACTGAGACATAAGTTGAAGTTCAGAGAGCATTGAAAAACTGTTAAAAGGAGGAAGGGAGCATGCAATCGAAATAAGTTTGTATGGGGAGATTTTGACTTACAAAATTCTTCTACAGTCATTCTAAACTTCTCGTTAGCTGGTAGTAAGGCGACGACCCCTGCAATAACTCAGGCACTGAAATCACCTATCCAAGACCCGCATAGCAAAACTCCTACTCACCAAGTCTCAGTAGCAGTGATAAAATCAACTTACCACAAGCAATTGAAGAGGGGTCTTTGGGCGAAGAGGTAGCTCCATTGATGGGACAACTTCGTCGTGTGACGGAGGTCATTTTCTTGCCTTTCGGTGAGACAGGCGATGGTTGTGGAGACGTCTGACCACGACGAGCCTCTATGGTGTTTGTGTTTGCGGTGCAGGAAACAGAGGCACCGGCAGCTCGACCCAACTCCGTGAGGTTGGCAAAGTGATCAGGAAGCATGCGGATGTGATGCAAAGGCACCTCTCGGTGATCTCCATCATCGAAGTCAATGCAGAGGCAGTTATCCGCTGGCAATGGCTTCTCTGGACCTACTGGAGGACACGGAAGTGTGGAATCGCTACTACTACTACTGCAACTACTAAGTGAGAGCATTGAATCCCAACTCGTGGTGCATTGGTAATAAATATCCTTCTAACCGGTGCACAAGTTCATCAAGAATTTTTAGCATAAGGACAGATAAAAGTCCTGCTGTGAAAAAGAGGAGGCTTTGTGTGAGTTTGGTAGGACCTTGAACACTTGAAAGCCTTGCTATTAAATTCGCTGATGCAAACAAAGTAAGGATCGTGTCCCAGTGGATGTGGAGCATTCAAAAGATTGCCGTACAAACTGTAATGAAGGGCTTGAAAGGAATTTGAAGAGTGGAGGCCTCGCCCCCTGAATCGTTCAATAATTATGCCTCACAACCCAGGTATCTAAATCCGCTCAAAAAGCATTCAAAAATGCTCTTGTGAATTGATGGACTTTCACCCTCCAAAAAGCTTGGCTGTTATCTTGGGTGGACGATGTCGTTGGCTGAGACCGTCGATAGTGTGTGTGCACACAACGGCCATCAACAGAACTGCAATCTGGTTTCGAATCAGGAGCTACTAAAATCGTCAAATGAACCATCTTTTGATGATGCAAATAAATGACATCTATCGGGAAGTCCAACAACAATTCTTTCATTAACAAAATTGCTCAGGTCTTTCAAAGGGAAAACTGTTTTTAAAAAAATCTACAATGTCGCAGCTACATCCAGACCATAGTGAGCCCGACATTTAGGGTTAAAGTATATTCAAAAGTATCGCCTTCTAGAAGGGAGAAGAGAAGGAAGAAAACACTACCATTGGGTCTACAACTAAAATGAACACAACAGTAGTGATTTGACAGTGTAGTCAGTTATGGATCAGCTCACAAAAAAACCCCGTCTGATTGGATTTGCAAAGGTCCACCCTCAAACGCTGAAATGCAATTTCAAATAAAACTCAATGGGACGAGCCCCAAATGCAAACTGTTGCCCTCTGCAACATGCCAAGTGCTCCTTTAACTCTCGGTTTGGGCTTCACAGGCTTCACACCGTGATCACAAATTGTAACCTCGTACGGCTCCATGAGAGTCTGGACTCACTGAGTTCTTACAATGAAAAGTGATACCTGAATAGGTCTGCTTTATCCGGCACAGTAGGATTTATAATGGTGACGCAATATTAGCAACAATTGGAGTAAACAAGGACACACCGAGACGAGTATTTCCTTTAAGCTCGGTTCTCATGGGAGCCCGATGCTGCCCTAGAATGACATTCAATAACTATGTATTTGGAAAACGTGCCAGATTGCCTGCCTTCGGCACGACGAGCAAAAACAGAAGTACATGGAAAAAAGATCACGAGACCAAAAGGGAACAGTTTAAGCAACTCTACTAGTTATGACCGCAGCTCATTTAAAAGCCGCTACTGCATACGAGATGATCCAGCTCTCTAGCTAGCCAGTAAAACTCACTACAATCACTTCTATTTGGGTGAAGTCGCGGTTAAGCTGGGGTTAAAGTAAATCAAATCAGAGTATGATGCCAGACATTGATTCGCCTCAAGTGGTCTCCTCCACACCACATGCTACACACACAAGCTATACGCATCAAAATGGATTGTCACTTTACACGCTGGAAAATGAGAAGCCCGTGCTAAACTTACCGTCACCGAATATGGCATAATCAATGTCATGATGGTGGTGCTCAAATTACTCTGAAATGTAATTTTCGCCCACGTTACAGAGCCGAAGGATTAGTAAAACTGCCTTACACTGTTGCCAAAAGCCCTAATCGCTGATTCACTGTCGCAGATAGGCGAATGACACCGCTTACCATTGCTAAGTCAATTCTTTCAGCCTCTCTTACCATCTAACCTACTAGTCCCAAATCCTTTGTGGTTGTTACCAACAGTAAAATCATGTCCTAGAAGTGCATGCGCCGCAGCAGCATCCAAGACGATTTGAGGGTTTCAATGAAACAGTGATGGCCATCTACTAAACCACAATAAAATAAACTGTTAATAGTACGTTGCTAAAGGGAGGAGTCGGTATGAAGAAGAAAACCTACATACACATCAATCCAACCGAGACAATGAGTAACCTTTAAAATAATCCCAGTAACCGTCTCTTATCCAACAGGAAAATAAACAAAAGTGAGCAACCTGTGACAGTATCCCATCAAGAGCAAAAAAGTGCAAAGAAGTCCACGAAAAATCAGCTGTCAAGCATAATACACGCACACTCAGAGATAACTCCAGGATAAAGATTGGTGGCGAGAGTGTCACTCCAAGCGGCACAGACGCGAGTGCCAGGAGGTAGTTGACTGATTGACACGGGCACCACTTCGAGGACAGCCTGTTGGAGGACTTGCCACGCGTGGAGTCGAACCTCACCGAGGCGCCGACGCTTGACGCTGGTGGTGAAAAGACTCGCACTGCCGCTGCTACCAACGCCGCTGTTGCTGGCGCTAGGGGCTAGACGCACTGGCGGTGGAGACTCAACCTTCTCCACCTGATCCAGACGCACGAGGCACTGACGATCGTGGGTGTTGTCTCTCTCATTAGAATAAGATGTTGATGCGTCTTCTGGAGGAGGCAATAGACGGATCGTGCAGCATGAACAAGCGCAAATCTGAGTGTACTTCTTACTCCAAACACAATCTAACAATCCTACCGTGACTATGGCATAATATCATGCTAATAAACTTATCTGCCTTTCCGCTTTGCAACTAAGCGAATTTCGCGCCTCTGTGGTG
>UYWX01000238.1:0-23468 GCA_900622495.1 Hydatigera taeniaeformis
TTAATTATAGAAGGCGAAAGGTAAGCGGAAATTGTCGTTCCGACTCACTACCGTCATTAGACGACAGAATAGGAGGGATAGTTTGATACGCAAATGCTGTGTTTGGCTGAAATCAAAGGCTGCGAGCGGATGACAACGCACAGTTCAGTGATTTCAGTTTCTCAAATAAGCCTTGGGGAAAACCTAGCCTCTGACAAGGCTGCCACCTTGGAAAGGTGAGCCGGTTCGCCCCCATATGCCCTTTGGTGAGTGAAAAGGTTTTGAAAACTGTCTCGAAGGGGGCAATAGCGTTCATATGGCCTTGATGAGGATGAGAAAAAAGTTTTACACTTTCATATCGATACCAAAAGAAAAAGCCAAAAAGAAAAGCCAAGTCTCCCCTTTTGTTTGATGACAAAGTCCAATCCTGAGCACAATGGAAAAAGGAGTAAATAAAGACGGATCCATTGAATAAACACTGCTTAAAGCAGGAAGGGAGACGAGAGGGATAAATTGGCCTTTCCAAAGCACAAAACTACTTAGCCCTCCACCCACACTGTGCAAGATGAATTAAGGAACGACGAAGCAACCTTTATGGTGCTACCATTGGCGTACCTACTACTCGACAGCCAGCCACTCTAGCGCCTGCTCGAGAAGTAGCATGCACACCTTTAAACCAAATTTGAATGTTTCACAATCAGCACAAGCACTTCTTAATCAACGCCACAGGCTGCCACGTGGCAGAGGCGAGAGCAGTGACCTTGAGATCAATTCGTGAAGTGCCAACAGAAAGCAGGACTAAACAAACGTAATAACTACATGAGCACTTATAAAAAGTGTTTATGACTGTCTGATTTTTTACACCATTTCCGTTGATTTGCCAGATAATATTGTCAGGCTATTCTGGGTGCGCAATATAAAGCCATCTTACACATGTTAGGATAAATAAAGTGCGTTCAGTGAACTCTGCATGAAATAGATAATTAAATTGGATCAAACAAAAATATTTCTTCGAATAAGACGCATAGTTTGAACTGAAATTATGTTCCCTCAGGAAAATAACAAGGCAGATGACTCAGAGTTGGAACGGGAAGATAGCTGCCACAAGAGAACCTATGCGACCGATTCATGGTTGTCTAAAGCGCACATTGATCAAAGATCCTAAAAGGGGATTTAAGGTGGGGAGGAGGGAGGGAGAGAAGGCATCCTTATTACACGACTTCTTATTTCAAGGTACAATGATAGAAGTTCAAAGGCGAATGGACGCATTACATCGTTACCATCAACGGGAGCAAAGACATGATTTGATTTGCCCACTGATTGCTTTGCTTCCCTTTTTTGCGGTCATAACCCCACCGCCCTTACTGACAATGTGGGAGGAGAAAAATTTGGCTAATACAAATGATTGGAGCTGGTGGAAGCATATGAGCACCTTATAAAGCCATGAAGCTCTTATTTCTTGCACTAAATTTTGCTTTTATGGGGAAAGTATTCCTGTAAAAAATTACTTCACAAAATCCCAAAACGACACTTAAATCATCATTTTGAAAAAAATACCATACATAAAAGGCAGAGGCAAACCCCGCAAATTAATTCCTTACTTGGCCTTGCTGTACTTGAGGAAGAAACCAAACAATTTGAGCGCATAGAGCCGCGAATCCTCGTCATTCAAGGTGAGAAGTTGGAAAACGCATTGAATGCCATCGTGGCGGTCAAAACATGGCACCATCACCGCAGGATGCTGGGACATTAGGACCACGGCAAAGTAAAGCACGTCCTTCAGGTTATCGGGCTGGGAAAATGAGAAGTAATTTAGCCAGACATCAGTTTTATTAAAAGAGCACACCATTCACTACTATTTGCTAGACTCTAAGGAAACAAAGAACTGAGAGTTTGAGAGAGAGAACAAATGCCTTTGAAGTGACCCAATACTCAATATTCCAGCGACTATAGATTAAAATTAATTCCTTTGGCATTCCACCTCAAAAGTCCTTCCCTTTTAATCAGATTTCTAGTGAAGAGGGATTGAGGAAATAAGCACAACAGGCATTGTGCTTGTGATTACGGTGAGGAGCTTCTGACAAACACAGGTGTTGATCCTCCAAGCGTCTCTTAATAATGGAGGATATGTTATTGCCTCGTTTAACGCAAATTTCGGACCTTGCCTTGAGGTAAATGAAACCAATGCAAAAGAGTCAGACGAAAAACATCAGGACGTTACTAGGCATCGTTTCTTGTTGTCAAGACGCAAAAACTCAAATTTGGAACTATTTTTAGTGCACTTTAACTATGTTAGTCTAGAAATTCTAGTTGGCCTTCTGTGTATCATTGGACTTCACTCAATTAACATTTGGCAGAGGAAAACAAGCAGAATTTTCAACAAACGCAAAAGGTAGATGACGAAAAAAAATTTGATGATAGACTAGGCATAAAGCCCCATAAATCGGATCACTAAGTTGTATGCTAGCCAAAGAAGAGAAAGGTGAACCTATAAAGCAAGACCTAATAGCCATCAACTGCGTCTGGGTGCAAAGTATACGTCTCTAATCTCGCGTGCATCAGTGTAGTTTCAATGGAGGAGCGGTTGCCAAGCTACGACAAAGGAAACACAAACATGATAGGACACGGAGAAGGGAAAAGAAATGGTGAACAGTTACCTCACCGACGGTGCAGAGGAAGTTCAAAAGATTGTCCACTTCTTCACCGTTAGATACGAAGTTACTATCGTAGGGACTGATTTGATACTGCTGCAGGATCAGCGGCTTTATGAGGAGCAAGAGGTTGGAGCGAATTCGTGCCAGGTATTTTAGTGGTGGTCTCTCAGCTAAAATGTATTTCGGCTAAAGATTAGCAATATCCACGGAGGCAGGATATACCATACCCAATCAAGTGCCTCGGTGCTGTTTAATATTGGCTATACGAGTCCCAACAATCCCACAGACACACGGCAAAGACAATTGCAATTATTAATACCACGAATTATAAAGTCGGTGAAGCAGTTAGCAACAACTATTAATCCATTTGGTTGGCCAAAATGTTCATTTCGCTATGACACATCAACATATTCACTCGCATGAGGCTTATTGAATATGAGTGAGAAAATACTGCAGATACGGGTGATTTATGCCGGATTCGGTAGTTCAATGCTAGACGACTTCGAAGCTCAAATGCTGTTAACTTCGCCTATTTATTGGCAGGGTCAGCCATCCATCCATTTCGAATTGCATATGCCAACCAATGTGACCCACCTCTAGAAACGTCCCAATGAAAAAAGGCAGGTCTCTGAACGCTATCTTTCCAGTGGCTTTTGGTTCCTTCAAGATCATCAAATAAACGTCCAACAAGGAAGTAGTTTAGCAATACTTTGTTTTAATTTCAAGGCTTCACTAGTTTCATGGCAAAACTGAATGCAAAAAAAGTTCAGCTAGAAAAGGATTGGTGTTTTACGTGCATGAGCACTCATGATGGCGACTTAAAGTGTCGACTGACATTAAATTTCCGACATGTGTGCGAAATGTCAACAATGAAATTTATCTTTCATAGACAATGAAATGTTTAAAAAGTGTAAACATCACTGCACTATCAAATTTAATGGGCTATTTTCCGGTGGTGGAGGTAAGGACACCGGCGAGCATGGAAATAGGTGCGTTAAGTGACTACATAAATCGGAAGTATGTGGAGACGGCTTAGGGATAAGAAAAGCGATTGTGTGTATGTGTGTGTACGAAAAACAAGCCATTCCTATATTGAAGAGATACAGAGGCAGCAATTCTGTTCTATCAGAGTTTTCGTAAGGTCAATTTCAAAGCCGCAACAAAGATCCCTCACAAAAGTTCACCATTTTCCAGCAGAGAAAAGCCCATGTGAAAAATTTTGCGATGCATACACGATGCATAAACGAAACACCGCCAACTTAGATTCAAAAAGATGACAAGTAGATTCAGCAAGTCCAAAAAAGGCAAGCAATCAGCCTTCAATGACTTGGGCCCCAACCTCATTAAAGTAGGCGAACGCTGCTGTTACAGGCCTTTACAACGAATCTTACCTTTTGTTCAAGTGTACAAGAACTAACCAATGCATTGATGGAAATGTCTACTGCTGGACTAGTGACGAAATAAAAACAGCTCCTCTGAAAGCCAAGACGATTGCTATTAAACATTTATTCTACTCAAAAAAAGTTTGAATGAAAGCGAAACTTTTAGTCACTATATTCGGTGTAACCGTCCTCAAACATCCGTAGCCATGTTTAAAATATGACCGAGATGACGTAAAACGCCCCTACTTTACCCAAACCCTAGTAATGTGTCTCCTAAGCAGCAAAGAGCAAAGGATACCGTGGAGTGCTGAATTTTAGCCCGCCTGCCCAAAAATAAAAGCTCTTATTGACACTTTCAAGGACAAGCTCTCAACGAATAAAAATGCTGTGATCATTGACCAAAAAAGGAGGGCAGAATTTCGTTAGATGTGAACGAATGTTGAGTTGACATGACATTCGATGTTGATGTCTTTGGGATTATGGAAGCTTAATCACGCATCAAAATGAACAAAGAAAAAACCCGTTGCCTCCAAAGTGGGAACTAGCCTCATCTGAAACTGAGGTATGCTGTTTACTCAGTAACTAAACGTATAACATAAAACTCATCGTCTGATGGCAGCTTTGTAGGAATGACGGAGGAATAGTGGTACCACTAAGCTCCAAAGGACATGCCAAATAAAAACTCTTACCACATGATTGACAAATAGTCATGGCATAGATGTCGCCCTGAAGTGCCGACCAATCGCTTACACACCAATTTTACTCTCAAATTGCCATAGTGTGAATAAACGAAGACACCGTAAGGCGTTCTAGTGCATTAAGTCGTAAAAAGTGCGGATGTCTACGACTACAGATAACCCTCCTGTTTAAAGCTTCCACAAGTTTAATCATCACAAACAATTGGTGTCAAAAAAATTTCAGAAGGTCGGACTCTCACTTATGTTGACCAGACAAATCATTTGCAGGCGGGCTTGAATTGCAACGGCGAATGTTGAGACCAGTGGAACCACTCTGACTCCATAACCTACTGAGCAGTTCCATACCTCCAAAAATCAGCAGAATTCAAACTTACTGGCATGAATAGCCGCTATAAAACAAAATGAAGAGACGCATGAAAAGTGACTTAAAATGCTCGCAAAGCAGAACACGAGAGCCCAAGGTTTACACTACCTATTGGCTTCAACGAAAACTGGCCAAGGTACAAGCTGTTACCGATGCGGGTGCATGACAAAAATGAGCACAGGTTTCTATTCTATATTAATGAAAGAAACTGTCCATAGCCCATACATAATAATTTGCTCCAAACATGAGAGTTGATATGTTGATTCCTGACATAAAATACGATATAGCCAGACAATTTTGACCTTTACTATCTGGCAATCATAGCGAATTGTAGTGCTTCCGGGACGCTTCCCCTTAACCCAAAGCACTGAACAAACGACAAAAGCAGAGCACATGGCAAAAAGGATTGTTTTAGGTACCAACAATTACCAATGTAAGTTCGCTGACCTGGAATAGAGTCAAGGAGGGGTTGGGCAGGCCGAACCATCCAGAAGTAGTACTTAATAGCATGCAATGCGGAAGCCACAATCGACTTTCCTGACTGGCCCAGCAAATCCACGCGAAACTCGTCGGCCAGGAACCCGTACAGTCGATCTTGAACCTTAACGTCGTGGATGAAGGAAGGAAATAACACATGTTATGAACTCGTGTCAGGCTGTTTTGTGAAGAAAAAGGTGTGAGAAAGACATTTTATTACTCTACGTGTGAGTGTAAGATATGACGCCTTTGCACAAAGAATTAAAACCACCAACTCTAACAACGAGTACCACATGTGCGGGTATCCAATTCGAAAACTAGTACCAGACAAACAGAAAAAAGAAGTCAAGACAGACAGGAATATCAAGTTTTCTCAAATGATCCTCAGCTAGTAAAAATTCTTTGCAAATTGACTAAATAAAAAATAAGGCAATTTATGATACTAGCATTTCATAAGTGGAGGAGAAGGATATTCCATAGTGAAACCGAAAAAGGACCCATTTCTGAAAGCATTACCTGAGTTACAGACAACAGCATAGGATGCTTGAGAAAAGACTGAGCAATCAACACTGGGAGGTGGAGGGCTGACGGAAAGACGAGACCGAGAGCAAGCATTTTTTACTATGAGTAAAACCAAATATAGAAGATTTGGTTGGATACGCTTGAGAACAGAAGATAGTAATAGTAGTTCAGCATTTAATAGAACCAACCCTCAACCCGGGGAGACCATCAACCGACATCGACTATGCGCAATAGTGTTACACTCGTTAAACACGAGCAGTGCATTGCGAAATAAGCATTGAATGAATTGTTAAACTGCCCTTACCAGAACGAGTCATTAACTAAAGGGCTGTGCTAAAATCCTGAACGAAAATGAAGGTCGGGCTGGCCTAGATATGCATCCTTGAGGGTCAATATGGAGAACTTTGCGAATACATATGCCTATAAGAGTCTGCCGCAGAGGTCAAAGAGGAAACAAAGCAACCCACGTGTATCGTCCATCCCATCCTAACTCAGCATTCCATACAGCGGAGAAAGTCTCGAAGGAAGAGTGCAGAGCAGCTAAATGGCTGCCAGATGACGGTAATATAGTGGAGGCTAGAGATTCACTATGACTCCTCAGACAGTAGCGCTAAATTGCAAGAGCAATCAAAAAGGTACGAAGAAGAGAACTTTGCTCGAATTTTTCTTGGCTAAATGCAGTTAGTTGTCGCAGAAACTTTTGGAAGATGGTAGAGTTCTCGAATTACGGCTGATTTCGAAAGAACGGTGTGGGTAAAATTGTAGAAAAGATCGCTAATTTCCACATGAGTTAAAAAGGATTACCTAACATTAAGAATGTGAACTAAGGAATTCGAGACTTAGCTACAAAAGCAGTGTCGAGTTAGCAGAGGTAATGCAGTTCTGTTAGTGCTTTTGAAGAAAACGAGACAAAGTAAGAAGGGAGGAAGGTGAAACAATATGCGATTGATAAGCTTGCTTATGAAAGGCTATTTGAATGCATTCACGCCAGAAGGGTAAGAATCAGGACAATTTATCGCCACTTCTTGAATTTGGAGGGATTAATATGAAGAAGCTTATTTGAATAATCCAATCGGAAGAAGTAGGTACTAAGTAGTAGAAATAGGTGATAGCACGCAAAGGGACGCTTTTTACAAAAGCAACAAATTTCGCCGGCATGTGGAAACGCTTGCCTTTTGCTAGTGCCACACTTCGAGTTTTAGGCTTTAAACATAAAATTGGGTCTATAGTGAATAAATGAACCCGGGAGGCAAATTTGGTAGCAAAGTGAGGAGAAAATTGTCAATGAAAAAGGACGCGAAGCTTCAAAAAAGGAGGGCGCGGAATGAAGACAAGGGTATCTAGGGTGCATAGGGGCCAGAAATGTAGTAGTTGTCATTCCGACAGGACAGCCAGCGCCCTCAAGCCCAGTCGCGCCATCCAAAGTATCGAAAATGATTTGATGGAATGCTTGGTATGAAAGGAGGAATAGATTCGTACTCTTCGTTGAAAGAGGGACTGTACTGACAAGAGGTGTTTTGAACCAGAATTTCGCATCGCAGTGAACAACAACTTGCTAAAACTAACCGTATCTAAAAGCTGCTGTTTCAGGAGGCATACGAACGAGCCATGAAGCTGGAAATAACAGTTGGGTAATTGTACAAAAAAGGCAGAGGAAAAAACAGAGGCTCCTAAATTTCGGTTCTCCTAGAAGTGAGATAGTGTTGCTCCGTAGGGCCTGACCTCATCACTACAAACGGGTAATTAAAGCGAAGTCCAAAAGCAAATCCGAATAATCTTTAAAACGTAACCAATGGTGTGAAAAAGAGGGATACAGTCTTTCACGGCTCAATCAAATTAAAATGCAATACAAATGCAAGTGACGAGAAAGGCATCGAAATGAGCGAAGGGAAAGAGGAATGGGATATTAGAGGCGGGGACACGGGTTTTTGATGGTTCGAAGATGGACGGAAGAACAAGAATGGGTAAACAGATATGGAGCGGATGAACCGATGGGTGCAAACAGTAGTCATAAGCAAGATTAGATGTTTGGAAGGGTTGGACAAAATCGGGATGATGATGGATGGAAAGGTGGACGCTTAGGCTGATTTAAGGTGTGAGTATGTCTAAACTTCATTGAGAGATCGAATGGGGATTGAGTGAATAGGCAAAGTCGTGTATCTATACGGAGAAATGAGCCAACTCCAGTTGCTGGAATGGGTCGACTCGGACAGGTTAAAGTTGGATGAATGGATAAATCTATGACAGTTCGAATGAATAGAGAATGGAATGGAAAAATCAAAGTTACTGTGCATTCGATTAAATAAAGAGCGGTGTAGAGGAACCTCGAAAACTCGGAGAAAAAAGAAGAAACGCACCTTAACCGGCGCTCTTAACCACAACCCATTGGCAAAGAGCAGCTTGTTAAAGAGCTGCCGAAAGAGAACGAGAAGGACAGGAACACCACCAGCGGAGGAGTAGGGAGAAGCAGCAAGCAGTTCACTAGTAAGGTACCGCGCAGCCTCCAGCAAGCCATTAAGAAGCGACTCAGTGAGGTGGGAGGGCGATGACTGCCAGAGGGCCTGTGCAAATACCACCAGTCCGTTGGTACGCGCAAGCTGATCTCTCAGGGCATACGAAGTGCGTGCCAGATCAAAGAGCAAGTTGAAGAGCAGAGCACTGATTTGTGGCACAAGACGGGAAAGAACCCAGTTAGCAGTTGAAATCATGGAGTCAAGAAAAATACACTTTACTATTGTGGTCGCGAGTAAGATCGACTAATTTGAGAAAAACAAAGTTGAAACATGCGTGGTCTCAAGTAGTTATTAAAAATCTAAGAGGTTTTAACTGAGTAGTTAACTGCTCTGGAAAGAGCGCCCTGAAAATGCTCAAGAATCTTGCAGACAGCCAATAAAACGGTGAAAAGGCATAGGCCGATTTGCATCCTTCAAACTGAGAAATGGAAGAAAATAAGGGCACTATTATGGGGAGCACGAGGGAATGCTAAGGAGAAAATGAACTAGAACCGTAGAAGGAAAAAACCTTATTGCTAAGTTGGACTGAAACAAGGTTTGCAGACTTTGACTGAGTAGTTATGTTTGGCTCAAGTAAAACAATGCTGATGCTGATGGCGACTCAGAAAATAATAGCAAGATAAATTAAGAGGTAATGGTTGAATTGGGGGTACCAAAATACCAACTCTGGCCCCATTTTTAGCAGTGGAACTCGGTTCTCATAGTAAAAATATGGATTGATACATAGGGATTCATGGATCCATGAGTCGCCTTGATAAGAATTGTCGGTGAAATTATCAATAACTCCTCGATGCGCAAAAGATTGTTTCTTTCGATGGGCGGAGGTTATTTCTGGTTTATCGAGCAATGTGGAACTGTAAAGTAACTCAATGGAACGGTCAATTAAGGGAATTAATTCATAAACCCTTCACCCCACACTCCCACAGATAAGGTAATGTCCATTGAAAGATCGATCAAATTTTGTTTCTTGTTCAAGGCATTCTTAACCCCAACACACTACTACGTGCTGCGTTTAATAAAAGTTTATCTAAAAACCCGCCCTATAACGCAAGACTGAAGGGCAAGAACTTATCAAAATACCGACGCGCCGATTCCTTGTTGACAAAAAGGGCAGAGGGACATATCACAGAGTGCCGATAATAATAGCTGGCAATTCCCACCTCAGGTAAACGAGAAATGATGGCTACAGATGAAAATCGGGTGTGGTGACGAAATAAGGTTGCCGGCGTTTTTCAAAGGAAAAAAGTGTTAACAGAGCATGAGTTCTTAGTGCTATATGGAAGGCATTTAAAACCTTATTTGATGGTGTAAAAATCTTGCATTTCATCAAAGAAGACTAAAACACAAGCACAGTATTTTTAAATTGAGACAAATAAGGAACTTACGCTATCGGAAAGAGTTTCGTGTCGTTTTGGGATTCATCAGTATTCAATGAATTGTCTACTGCGAAATCCAACTGCTCAAATAGGAGATAAAGCAGCTGAATTCCTCCCAGACTCTGTATGGAAGATTGAAGGGAGGTTGTTCGGACAGAACGTACCTTCTAGTTTGAATAAAACAAAAGGAAAATCATGGAAATTAAAGAGTTGTGGCCAGAGAGATGGAATACTTTTGGCTGATGCTACTCAATTCAGCTTGTCCATAGGGTTCGCATAAGTCATAGAAATCCCGAAATATCAACTAAATAAAAGGTTAGTTTGGTTACTTATGGTTTATGAATGCTAAAGCCATGAGATCCGCCATAAAACCGATATATAAAAACAGCTTTATTTTCAGCCGCCAATAGCAGATAATATAATGCAAATCCAGCCACGGACACCTACAAGTGGGTAAACAGCCCAGAAATCAGATGGAAAATAGCGAAGGCATATAACATGCAACTTGCAGTTTTTGATCCAGTGTTAATGCATCGATTCAATACTAACTCACGCCCTGCATAAGTCCATGGGGCGAGTGCGCAAAGACAGAGTTCGGTCTGGGAGATTGATCCAAGCATAGATTGTGGTCGCACGCCAAAGGATGATAGATAAACATGATGGAAGTGGACAGTTTACTTTCAATCAATGCTTTGCATTCCGTCTCTGACAGGATACCTCTCACTTCGGACTCAAATTTCAGTTGACCCTGAAAAAAATAAAAGAAAATACAATAAAAAGGTCAGCTCAAATCCAGCGATTGGGCTTATGTTGAATAAGCACCTGCCTTGTAGTTCGGGCCTAGAGTATACAATGCAGAAATTTGCTGAGGTGACAGAGCTTCCGTGAATCCAATGATGGAAGCAATGCGCCCAGAGAAGAGGTTCTCATCCCTCTGGTCGAAAGATCCACCAATGACGCACCTTTCGAAGGGGTCTGACCCCGCGATTGGCCACGCCATTTCGACACTGGAAGTGATTTTCCCATCAACATAACATCTTAGTTCCGACTTGGTCCAACGATTATAGACAAATACAATGGTCAGCATGTACCACTAAAAAGGGATTATGGAGAACTCAGCCCAAAAATTACTCTGCATGGGTGGAATTCCGCGGGGACGCAGTGTTGTAGTCCTTTGTCCTTAGCCCTGATTGAGGTAACTATAAACAAAGTGCCCAGGAAATGGGCAGTATATCCAAGTCCCTTATCAGTTTGGAAACTACACAGAAATAAATGAAAAGGTTAGGTAAGCTCACCTAAAAAGGTAACGAGGCTTTACTTCTCTGAGATTACATAGGGATGGGTCAATGTAGATCCAAGTCTGAAAAGTCCAGCCGTTCTGATACGGGAATTTGGAAATCGGAGGAATCACCAACATCTAGGACATTATGTTAGGCAACAAAACCTACACTTTTCGAATCTCCTGGAAACATAAAGAAAGACATATTATTCGGGAAACTTGAGGCTATTTTTAATTGATGAATGAGCTCATAGGAATGAGACCTCTAGTGCAATAATGAAACAGATGTATGCGTACCCAAATCTTGTTTGAAGCCATTAGATAATGGACAATAAGGCGTAAACTCCTCGAAGAAACCGTGAAAGAGAGAAGACTCGACAAAAGAAGCAGATATTTCGATGCAACGCGTTCATCTGATTTTTCTACCGCGGTCAACAAAAAGGCAACAACAGCAGACTCATCAACATCGACAAGAGTAGTTGGCGAAAGTCTCAACAAAACCAAGGCTTGATCAATAGCAGATTCCTAAGAGATATAGAGCCAACAAAACAACGTACAGATATATTGTCTTTATTTACGAATTCATCAAGAAGATCAGACAGCGTAAAGGAATGCAGACTGCAAAAATTAATACTTAATTAAATTTAAACCTTTTGTGGTCCAGGATCTCAGCATTTTCTTTCTTAAGATAAGTAGTGTTAGACATAAGGTTGTTTTGCCCCGAATCAATATCGACGGCACTCGCCCCAGGCACTTTTTCATCCTTATCGCTAGTAGAATTTGATTCCATCGTAAACGATAGATTTCACGTGCCCTCGATTCGCCAGACAGTTGTTAAACAAATCAAATTACAACACGTCAACCAACCAACGCTATGCTGCCTTCAAAGAGGCCACCATTAAACAATAACCAATTGCGATCAAGGTCACAAAGCTATTGACTATTTAAAAAAATGACATGGTTTTTAGTTATTTCCTAATAACTTATGCCAAATAACCAAAAATGGTTAAAGATGAACATTGCAATAAATTAATTTATTAGTAGCGGAGAACGATTCGCTTTTAAGATGACTTGTTTTCAAGGTGTTGAGAAATTTATTTATCACTGCCATTTTATTTACCAAAAAGTGCGCATGAAAATAGAGTGTAACGCTTTGAGCATGTAGCATCGCTGGGAGACTTCTAGTTGGGTAGCTGACAGCAATAAGTGGAGCTAAATTTATGCATTCTAGGGCGAGAAAATGGATTAAGTCTGAGCTTAATCAGAAGGCCAGCCCACGTGTGCAAAGGTCAGACGAATATTAAAAATTAAGGTTAAACACAAAAAGGTTGCATAAGCAAACTACTACAATGTGATTGCCTGTATAACCAATAGTTCTCTTTGTGCTAAGCCTAAATTCTATTCTTTTCTATGCAGTGTTTTTATAAATAAATGACATATCAATCTTAGTGAGGATTTTAAGGGCGCCACAAATGTAATGGGCATTTTTGAGTACTTGTGTTCAAAGTAGTGGGATGGAGGTTGGGCCTCGAAGTGGCTCTCAATCCGTATTACAGGGTGGAAGAAGGCAGAAAGTGAGGTTGGATGCATGTATTCTGAAGAAAGCAGAGCAAGTGGGTCTGAGCATGGTTAAAAGGCCAGCTCACAAGTACAAGGGCCAGACAAATCCTAAAGTGACCGCCGAATGTCAGATAGTCACATCTGCAAAGCATTACAGGGATGATATTTGTTTACAACTTGTTAAATAAAAGCCATAATTTTGATCATAGGTGCAGCGCCTCGAAACTTACCATCGGGTAGAAGGGGACATTAACTTATGCTGAATACATATATTCTAGAATGAACCAAACAGATCTTCTAGTGACCGCAAGATTTCAGGAGGCCACATAAACAAAGTGTTGCACTGCCCCTCTTCATTTGAGCGACGTCCTCGACGCTCCCCATTGAACACTTCTCGTGCTAGCCATCACAACATATTAGGTACAGCAACAAAGTGCCCACGAGTTAGCCGCTCCAGCCAGCAGTTAACATGAGACTGAGGAATGGTACCAAGTCGCCTCAGCGCCTTCAACTGGATCTGAAATTATATCTGGTCTGGCAACCAGAATTGGACAGCGTACATCTGCTAACGATTAATTTCTTTCAGAGTTAGACAGTGAAACTCTAGTCTAAAGGAGACGTATTACAGGGGAAACGGAATGAGCCACTGAGTCGCCCATAGGGAGAACCGTAATGTCATTTTCGACACCTATACACAACTCAGTGGAGTGTACTCTGTAGTTACTGCCTGTCTACCCTCTGGTCCCTGGTTCTCAGACTTTAAAGGGAAGTTGGTTGTAGACGATTTATTAGGCATCTCTATAAGAAGGAAAGGGGAATAAGGTACAGATGTGATGAACAGGAGGTGTCAATCGCAGGGAGGCTTCTCGTCGACCTCGCGCACGTGATCCACGCTTCCAATTGGTTTCCGCCTCTCGCCTATAAAAGTCCACTTAAACAACTAGATATATTACATACTCCTACACCAAAATTTTTTTCATGATGATTCACGGTGGTACCGCATTATTGGTTATAGCTTGCCTGTGAAACACGGTATTAAGGTGAAGCCAAATGCAGGTGTCGATCTCGACCCTTTCGTTGTGAGGGATTTAGAGTGCCTCCGCCACTGATGTAAATGAGCCGCCTGCACACCGTATGGGCATGCAACATGTATTTCGAAGGGAACAGAGTAAATGGTCCTGAGTGTGGCCTGAAGGCCTGCCCACGAGTACAAAAGCTGAAAAAATCTTAAAGTGACCGCCAAAAGTCAGGTAGTCACACCTATCTTATTAGCACTGAGCAGCACTTTTCTCGACACATATTTAAGCAGTGAATCGAGGGATCGCGCTTTTGGCATGGCTCGGTTGTCATCTTACACCAAAGTGATTATATGATTTCTCAAAGTTAAGACCCTTCATATCAGTGGCCAAATAATTTTTTGAATTAACAAAGGCGAGTAGATTATTTTAACGTTAAAGGCAATGTGATATATGTAAGATGTAAGAATTTTGGGTGTCTCTTGTGGTCATCTGCCGTTTGTTGTTCAAATGGCTTATGAAGCAGTCCACGGCCCCGACTTTACCCTTTCTGTTCAAATGTATGCATTCAGTTACGCCAGCACCTTCCAGTGTTATGGTATGTCTTAGATTATCTCTGGTCGCGGCTGCATCGTTTAGCATATGTGGTGGCTGTAGTGCCCAAGACATCTTGCACTAAATTAGGCTGAACGCTTATATTTTAAAGAAGAACTAGGGATAGAGTAGTGGCATGGCCCGAAGTCCAGCTCTCAAATACGAGAACAAGACGAATGCTGCATTGAAATCTTGACATCAGGTGGTTACATAAACTAAATATTGCAACCTTCTGCATGTCTAGCGGTTGCTCTGGCACTGGCGTGGCTTTTGTGCGTTTGGACTGGCCCTTGGATTAAACTAAAGCCTCGTAAAGTTGCTCAGCTTAATGCCTTACTCTACCCAGCAGGAAGACTCGAAATAACACAGTGGATCCATAAGTGCTTTCTGACAGCTAGTTTGCAAATCAAAGTTGCGCAGCATCACAATTCAATGTCGTGTTTTAATCCATTCATACCCCACACCAAAATCCTTTTATAAGTGATGTGCATTAATCACAATGAAAATGTTCTTAGCATGCTAGACAATTAAATATCCTAGATTTTGCAATTGTGCTTGCTCATCATTTTTAAGATGGCAAATTATTTGTATTCTGACCTAAATAAGCGCAAACCTGCAGTTACCCTTTTTGATGTTTTGTTATTATCTTTCGATTGAGTTGTTAGCTAAGTTATACAGTATATTAGTTTGTCAATAATCAACTTTGTTTTAAGCGTTTTAGAATATGATGATTTTCCACTGCGCCACTTTTGATAGTCACTCAGGTTGTCTCTCGATGGCTTTGCAAGAGGAGCAGAGTTCCAGTACAAATGCAACGGTGGCTGCTATGGATGACGAAGTTGCCGGTCCTATTCCAGTCCAGAAGCTCGAAGTTCGTCAGTTCTTCCTTAATTTGCCTGGAACATTTTTTTTACCTTATGTATGCTTTTGTTGCTGCCTCTGCAGTCTTCTCACTGGCTCTAGTTTTCTCTTTAGGGATCTGGGATTTCAGCAGCTGATGTTAAGAAGTTGCAAGAAGCAGGATTTTATTCCGTAGAAAGCATACAGTTTGTCCCCAAAAAGGCTCTGCTTGCTATCAAGGGTATTAGCGAAATGAAGGCGGACAAAATTTTGGTATGTTCTTACACATTGCCGATGTACGCCATAATAGGATGCTGCAAAGAAATTGGTTCCATTTGGCTTTACTACAGCTACTGAGTTTCATCAGAAGCGTTCGGAAATCATTCAACTTACTACGGGCTCCAAGGAGTTGGATAAGTTACTGCAAGGTGGGATTGAAACTGGCTCCATCACCGAGCTCTTTGGCGAATTTCGTACCGGCAAAACGCAAATTTGCCACACTTTAGCCGTTACATGCCAGGTTCGTTTGTAATTGTCTTCAGTGTCGCATAATTTGGAGATACTGAGGTTGAGATAAATTGTTTCTACTTTTGGTTGCACTCCTAACAAATTTTTTCCTATTGTGGTCCCATTTATTGTTACCAAGTGTTCATTTTTCATCAAAGAAACTGGGCTTTCCTTCAGTTAAGTTAAGTTTGGACTGCTTACTTTTCTTGCCCGTATTTTGTTCCACTATTGTTTTTTTCGTCAGTCCTTCATTATTAAGGTAGCTCCTTCAATTTTTCGCTTTTTAGTTGCCTGTTGATATGGGAGGCGGTGAAGGCAAGTGCCTTTACATCGATACAGAGGGAACTTTTCGACCAGAGCGGCTTCTTGCCGTCGCTGAGCGGTATGGACTATCAGGAAGTGACGTCCTTGATAATGTCGCCTATGCTCGTGCTTACAATACCGACCACCAGATGGAGCTTCTGATCAATGCTGCTGCCATGATGAGTGAATCTAGGTGACAGGTGGTACTTAAATGGGTTTAAGTAGACCTTAATTGTCGGGTAAATTTTACAGTTTATCTTTCTAGATACGCTCTACTGATAGTGGACAGCGCCACCGCCCTCTACCGAACGGACTACTCCGGTCGTGGTGAGCTTTCTGCCCGCCAGATGCACCTAGCTCGCTTCCTCCGAACACTCCTCCGACTGGCCGATGAGTTTGGTGTCGCCGTCGTGATCACCAATCAAGTTGTTGCTCAGGTGGACGGCGCGGCGATGTTTTCGGCAGATCCGAAGAAACCTATTGGTGGCAATATTATGGGTCACGCATCTACTACTAGGTAGGTTGTCTGGGACCTGCTACTAGTTTGTGTTGAGATTTTTCAATATGTAGGTTCTGACTCATTTTCCTCTAGACTCTATCTTCGAAAGGGTAGAGGCGAGACGAGAGTGTGCAAGATCTACGACAGTCCCTGTCTACCAGAAGCGGAGGCAATGTACGCAATTCTGCCGGACGGGATCGGGGACGCCAAGGACTGAGACGTGTCAATTTTTAAATCTACTATCTTTTGTTTCAAAGTTTTGAAGTCCCGTCCGGAATTGTGTTCATTTGTTGTGAACTGACATCGTGGTCATACAAAGCTCTCTTCCGCGTTTTTAAATGATCCGAACTAGATTCTATTGTATATTTCTATTTTTCTTGAACTACCACTCGGCCATGTTTATTGTGGCGCTTTTGCTTTCACCGTTTCGCTGGTATCAAGAAATGTTAGTCCTGACACTGGCAGTCACCATTGTTATCAACTAGTTGTGGGTTTTCATTAGAAGATACTGGTTTGGTTATCTGGCTTTTGGAAATGTGGTTTTGATTATGAAGTTGGTCGTTGTTATCGTATTCCGCCTCTCGTTGCCCGCCTATTACATGTAAGGTTCGAAAGCGGCGTTGTTTTTCCCAATCTTCATAGATCATGAGCTTCTAAGTCAAATTTCACGGACAAGGCGACGTTGCTCTTTTTCATTGTTGTATAGATCAATCTCAATCCGCCGTAAAGATCAATTTCATGACTAATAGTTAACGCCCTTTTTTGGAGTTGTCACATGCTTTTGTCGGTTTGTACAAAAATCGGCTCATTCGGGTCGGAATTTCGCGTCCACGAGTAGAGTGGGAGGCAATTTAATGAGGTGAGAACCGCTACCTCAAAACTAACCGCAGTCGAGTTTCATCTGATGGATAGAGGGTGATTCCACCTATTCTCGCAGGGTAAGACTTCTCTGTGTACCTTTGTAGAACCACGCTCTGTATCCACTTGTCATAAGCAATCAGACGTTTGACGTTTTAGATGCTTATTCACAGGCTCATATATCGAAGTCGGGAGTTGGAGCTCTCATAAATAGAGTTGTCAAGAGCGATCGTTGACAGTATTAATCGTTGTCGTTAGTGGAGTCTTCAGTGCAAATCGAAAACTGCGAATTGGATGCCTTTGCTTCCCGCCCAGCCTAAGGTTGGTGTGGCTGGTCTACGCCTTGTTATCACTTAGTGTTGGGAGAGGTATCACCGCGGTCTCGCATCCATCCACAGAGGCGTTCTTTGTAGTTTAAGCTGTTCATTTTATTATGCCCCACCAGGTCTGATCAGATAACCGTCTTTCGATATATTAGGCTGCAAGTGAAGGGAAGTTACCAAAAAGCGGTGGGATGACAAGTTGACTAAGTCAAAACCATTAAAGACGTGGTAGTAAGTACTCCATACAAGTAAATAATTAAGAAGTGTGTGCCATTAAATTACGGGTCGATTTAATTGCGCAAGCTATTAAAAGGTCATTAGTCAAGAATGTTCAAAGATTGATCACAGGTGTTGCAGTACATCTCAAGTGCTAGAAATTTCTTTGTTATTACTGAGTTGTAAGTACAAGATCATCACTTGCAAAGGCACATTCTGATGTACTTTATAGCAGGTCAGGTGTGTTGCCTTGATCTCGTACCTTGTTTCAAGTTCGGAAGCAAGTAAACAATATCTAAATATTATAGAAGTGAACTTTCAATGGCACTCAAAGTGATGGGCCTCTTATCTCACCTATCTGACATGTTTGATGCTCCAAGGGCAGCCTAATGTATTCGCCATCTGACATCACCATTTGATGCCACGTCTTCAAGCTGTCTCATTCATTTAGCAAACCATTAAACAGAAGCTCTTTAGGACCTACAATCGAGAGACGGATCAAACTGTAACCAAGCAAACTCACTAAAGTCCAAATTTCAGCCGTCAGCTTTTCATCTGCTGAAACCTCCCTTCATGACCTTATAGAATTTTAAACAGGAGTGCATATTTGTGGATCACTTTTCCTGCCTAAGGGCATGGAAAAAGTAGGCATCCTGCCTGTGTTTGGCCGCCAGGCTTGCATTTTACGCCAATTGAAGGGTCTTGCGCTGACCCATTGACCAACACTGCGGGATTTGGTCGTACTGAGGTAATGACTAAGAAACCACTGCATCTTCCCTCTCCGCTCCTCACCCCCACCTCCCATAAATTAAGAACGATATAATTCTTGAGCAAAATCTATTTACCAGCTTGAAGCTGGAGCTTGGAGTCCTCTAGTACGGCCTGAAAGACAGGCGAAAATGACGGAGACACAAGTGCGGAGTCCCTATTCGGTTCATTACAAGAACCTTAGGAGCAAAAAATCATATCTAGAATTTTTTTTACATTTCTGCAGTAAAAAACAGGTTCTACTTGCATTGCCATAGTGCACAACTGACTAGCTATGTTATGAGCAGATGCATGCAACTGCATAACTATCTGAAGTGGAGGTGAATGCAATTTACGCGTTTTTAGTTGCTACCGCGTCAAAGTTTTTTCGGCGCGCAGAGAGGGCTTTGAAAGGTCACTGCACAAAAGGGGCGTTAGTCATCGGCACTGCCCTGCGCCCATTTCGATGGTCGAGTTCCATTGAAAAAAACGGGATTTGGGGCTTGCATGTGCAGGGTAGCAACCGATTGATGGCAAACGCTGTACTCAAACGTCTATCAAACCCTTAACTAAAAAGCGTTTACGGATTGGCGTTTTTGACGTTCAACTTTGGTGATTCTGTACGTGGATACCAAACGGCAATCAGTAGGGAAGAAACTATTCATCGAGAAAGCGTTGCAGGGACTCGAGTGAAGACCTTGTTGAAGGTGTTTTCTTTGTTACAAAAATCGCGGACCTTTGGTGAGGCGCTCTTTTGCCCTGAAACGTGCTGTTCGAGGTTCTAAAATGGTCTGCTCTGGGCCATTATGTCCACCGAAAGCAAGGGGTAAAGTAACTTTTAGCAAGGAGCATTTTTTTGAAGCGCTGATGTCCTCGTCTATCTAAAAATGCCTAAAACAATTCGTAATGCGTTTTATTTATTGCCACGTTGACCATATGTGAAGCACTGTGGCTCCCAACAGCACTCCTGAAGACGAGTGAAGGCATAAAGCTGGGGCAGAAATTGTATTGGTAAAAAGAGAACTGTGGAGAAAATTTGCACAGTCTGAAAAAAATATTGCAAGAATGACCAAAGTATGGGGTGGCCCTTCCTTCATTCCAACAAGATTAGTGGCGTAGAAGTCATCTGCTAGTCATAATGTCTTCCAACTGCAATGGTGCTGATTCCTCTCAGTTGTTCAAATGGGACCAAAATTTCGACCTTAGAGAACTGCACTTGGAAAGGGAGAAGGCAGAGGCAACAGTTCAGTTTAACCCTTTTCAAATCATAATGGAACATCATGTACAGGACCAGAATTATATTTTGCGGAAAAGATTTTGCATTCAATTTATCCGTTCCGATCTCCTTAAGCCAAAAGGGCTTTGGATTATCTATCCGGGTTTTATCCAACTCGTCAAAATGCGGAGCCATCGAGTGTTCACTTAGTTGAGACCTCGAAACAGTCATTTAGAAAAGTGGAGATAAAGTGAATCACGAAGGTTGGTAGATGGAATTAAGTCACCTTTCGTTGCACCAAGGCGAATTTATCGTAACTGACATCCATGATGCTTGGTTTTTTGATACACGTTTAAAGTTTAGAGCTTATTTACACAACGCCTCAGGAGGAGTTTAAAGTTAGAACGAGGCACAACAGTTGAAACAAAAGTCCGTTGCTAACGCATAGTATCACAGGGCTTGGAAACACAAGTCATCTTTTTTCGCAACCCTACCGACCTGTTTAGGAAGTGAGCCGTCTTAAGTCTGCCAGTTTTTTAGGCTGAAAGCCAATTATATATCTTTTTAATTCGTTGCTTGTCACGATTGTCAAAGCTGCCATCACCTGCTGTTTGAGGGCATTTTAAAGATGCAGTCAAAAGGTGCCGCATTTGTGGAAAGTAAGCATAATGAAGCACTGTAGTGAAAAGAAATAGCGAGGCTTCAAAAGAGTCAGTTATGAAATGCTAAGGTGCTTGTTTTTTTTTTATTTTTGGAAAGTTTTGTCTAAACCGTGCCCTTGTCAACATTTTAATTAAAGGCAAAGTTCCGACCACCCACTGCCCCAGACCTGACTATTGCCTTAATTATCGTCCATTTATATAAAAATAGCAATTTCAAATGAATTTGGAAGGTACACTGAAGCTGTAGATCTGAACACAAGCAAAACCCATGGACGTTAGAGAGGCTTGGGATTCGAAATCGAAGTTTGACGAAGTAAAGGAGAGGATGTTAGACGGACTGGAAATTGTCCCATTTACGGAGGTGTGTTGCCTGGCCTTCGTTAAATATGGGCGGAGGTAATCAGACGGGCAACCCCAAGGGAGTCACGGCGCCAATACACAATGAAATTGCTTGAGATCGAGCAGACGTTTTGACAGAGGATGAGAAAAGTGGTCTGTGCAACGACATAGGGACAAGGTAAATTATAGTGGTTTGTGGAATGAGCGCTGGATCATCAACAAATTGTTTCATTGTGTTTTGAAACATCTGATTGAGACAAGAAAGTTTGGGAATGAGGTAATTAGTAGTTTAACTCGAATGAGAGGGGCGATGATACAAACGCAAATAACAGCATGCGTTGCATGGAAAAGTAGGTTGGAGCAATCCATGTCCAGCATTATGGAAATTGCAGCGCTGCGGGCACGAGTCTTCGATTTGAATGAATTACAAACAGCCGAAAGAAGTTCTAGAAAATCTCCCCTTTGTGATAGGTAAAGGACGTTATGTTGAATATTCTTCTTTCGTAACGAAATAAGTAGGATGTTTAAATTGCTTCCAGAAGTGAAGATGTTCCATAAGTGTCAAAATTACTGCACCCGATAGACACTTGTGAGGCGCATGCGTTGAAAAGCACTGGATCGAGGTCATACTTCGTCCGTCACGCATCCAATGTGGCGCCGTTGAGTGCGCCTACCAGAGGTGTGAGTGAAGGAGGAGCACATCACGTCGTGGCGGTAAGTGTTAGCCGGAAGTAGTGCTGACCAGTGCGAGACAGATGCATTCGTCTCACAAGAGTTTCCCAAACTCGACTTCGATTAGCCTACGGCTAATGAGAGTAAGAAGAAAAATGCGAAATGAAGACCGCGGAAGTGAGCATCACTGAAGTGCTACTGCATCTAGGAGGAATGGGTAACTGGGACTGGAAGAAAGGTTGGAGCACATTCTTTAACCCTGTGATGTATAAAACCTTAAGCTGGCGAAGCTCGTCTATAAGAAGACCTCGTGTAGTAATCAGTGTTGCAAGGGACAAGCTGCCGCATCCTTTCCCTCACCCTTCAGCTATTTCCATGACTTACTTCGATGCTGGCCCTTCTCGTGCCCAGTGCTCGAGCAGTAAATGCAAAACTATAGTGAACATGAATTTGAGATAGGATGAAGGTTAAGCAGAATTTAGCAGCGTTTAATATTACCAAAATTCAACTCTCCAAAACATTGTAGGAATGGAGCTTTTGGCGCAACTTCTCTTCAAGGGATCCGAATGAGTCCTGGTGCTCTGATTATAAAGAATTAAAATGGCAGAACATGTTTCTGTTTCTCAAAAGGGAGCAGCCAACACGTTAGAGAACAACCTTGTACTGTTTCTATTTTTTATCCATGGCAAACCTAATTTACATTTGGATGCGCTTCGCCTGTCTTTACTGGCATCGGGATACAAACGTAACAAAGTTGAATTAGGACATTATGGGCCTGAAATCGTTCTTTTTCTCCAAGCCACAACAAGGCCTCATACGGCTACACTAATAAACCTGCGATTAATGGAGTGGATTAATTATTCAAGCAGAAGATTACAAAGTGCCAATGCCACGCCAACCCATCCATGCTATCACGCTTGGCGTCTCGGTTACTGCTCTCAGGCCCTCCCTATCACACCACACGCCTCTCCATTCGCCAAAAGTTGAAGCACTTTTGATTATTGCTACAATCTGCGAAAGAACAGCTAAAATTATATCGAAATGGGACTAAGTGCGCTCAATTGAGGCCGACGAGGCATTTTATGTGTCTATTTAACAACTGTGCTTAAGCAAAGATTGTGGTAATGCTTTCGGTAGAATTCCAGTGGTGACAAAGGGGCATACTTTAGCAGCAAATAAGCGGACTTGCAAACTGACATCGCGCTTAAAGTTGGGACAACAAATCATTTGCCAAGTGGTCTTTTTTTTTAATTCTAAGCCTTGAGGGAAGCATTGGAGTTGGTAACCGAACCAAACTATAGAAGCAATGAATGCGCTATACGCTCAACTGTTTGAACTAATTAAATAATCGATTTCGTTAAGACTTCTGGCCAAGAATTGTCGTCTTTTATCGATCTTCATTTGTTTGGCTCCTTTGGTGTTGATCGACCGCTCTTTGACTGATTATTTTTGACTTTTTTGCAGGCCATTGTTTCGAAATGCAGTGTGTAGTACCGAGGATACCTCAAAGACGGATATTAGTGGAGTACGCGGGCAGAGGGTGTATTGTCAACGGACAAAAGAGGCAACTGGCATGAGATGGAGCCCATGCCACCCAACAGAAGCGCTATCGCAAACTATCAAGTGTTTGCTGCTTTTCAAAACTAATAATTGAACAAGAATTTTAAGTATTGTATAGCTCATTTCCATCCTTTAGCACCTCTTCAATGCTTCGCGTGGTCAACCCACTGTCCAAGCCATCACAACTTAATTGCGCTGCAGGAGCGACGCCGGCAAACTAATCACGCTAGCTATCACATTTCCAAACCATCATCTCGTAAGCCCGTGGCAGTAAGTACGAACACTATCCTAAGGGCAAATCATTCAATTAAA
>UYWX01000239.1:0-23418 GCA_900622495.1 Hydatigera taeniaeformis
CAAATGCTCTAAAAACCAAAACAAACAAAGTTTAATTTGTCCTTTACCAATTTTTTGCAGACCTGTGCACCGAAAAAAAAACTTTGTCTGGCAGTCTTGTCAACAAATCCAAAATGGTGTACGCAATTAAATGTCTTAACAAGCCAGATAATTTTGATGGATGGTGCATTTATGGCAACGCATCTCTATGGGACGGGAATTCAGAGCAAAGGAGACCACTTTATTGGTGAAAATTTTTTACGACTTTTAAGGGAAGAGATTGCATCCCGCACTCAAAAGCATTGGCTTAAGATCCGTCTGTTTTAATCACACCTCAGAATTCGTCTTGAACGGTGAGGCGTTCGGAGCAAGGGGCACATTTGGCAATGTAGTTGTAGTAGTACAAATTGCTGATGCTATCCTAGCCAATCTGTATGCGCTTGTGGGTGACTCAGACCACGACAACAATGGAGTTTCAATTGGTCCTTTTGAAGGCGCATCAACCCTAGACAAGCCTCAATGTAGCTTATGGTGTTTGCAGTTTAAAAATGAGCTTAATAATCAACAGCAACCCACCAAACACGATGGGGCTTGGGAAGAATACGAATTGTTGAATCACCGAAGTGCCAAGTACAGAGTCAATACCATCCAGCTGAAGTCCAGATGCAGAGCTCCTTGTGGTCCACCCGCAAAATTGCAAGTTATAAAAACACTCAAAATACTAAACTTGCAATACTGATTGCGTTGGTTCGGCAAAAAAGTAGAAAAATGCCCTTTAAAATATGCTTATACAAGCTTACCGGAGTACGTCCAATTTTGGTCATAAACAGAGATTTAGATCACGGAAGTCGCTGTCCAAGTTTGTTGTTTAATTGTCCCTCCACCCTTTTATGCCGACTCGTCAGCACCACTTTTCGACGCCATTGGAGACACTGTTGATTTCATTCGGGGAGTACCAAACGAACGTTCTGCGTAGCTGTAATTGTTGGTGGCATCTTGTCCGACTGGCGTGTTTTACCCTCAATGAAGCATTCTAATACATTCATTGTCTGTCCGGCTTCGAAGTACTGGAAGCAGTATAGGTTCTGAGGAAGGGGAATCTGTAATTAACGAAAAGAAAAGGAGAAACCTAACGAAAAGTAAAACATATCTTCGACACCTACCTCGGCCTCATGTTTCACTGCATTGCCATTGACAACCACAGCTGTGATGTGGAGGTGTGGACATTCACCACCTCATTCAACTTCCTACTAATTGAATAGAGTACAAATGGTCAAAATAGCTTTACATTAGGATACAGAGGCGGTACCTTATTGCCCTGAAATTTATCATTCTTTTATTTCTTGTTGACTGATTGACCTTATGTCACTAACTTCATAAGTGACATTGCATATTTTCCTTTCGCCTTGACCCATAGCCAGTAGAATTGCCAAGAGGCATCATAGCAGCCGATGGAAGTATTTTTCTTACAGCACTAACTGTACTGGGATGGGAGACACTGACGTTGCACAAAAGGAGAGCTGAAGGTAGCGAATGAAAGGGAGAAGGGTACAGCACTGCGCCGACTATTTGTCTAACTCTCTAATTTGCTTAAAAGAGGGCTTAAACCATGGCCCTCAGGTCCTCTGCATGTCAAAAGAATACTCTCCGTTCTGAACATAACCGCTGGTTGAAGTGCTTTGTTAGGCGAGTGATATCAGACCCTTAGAGCCTCTTGATTTGAAAGTGCAGACACGAAGACAGCCTTATTGTTAAGCAACAGGATACACAGGCTGCATGCAAAGACAAAGATTTAATCTTATGTTTCTAGCAATTTAATTGGAAGAAATGTTTTATTAAAGCAAAATTAATTGACTGCTCTGATGCTGGCAAAAATCCGAATGTGGTAATGCCACACAGAGAAGACATTTTCCAAGGCTTTGTGGGTGTTGACCGACTTTGAATAACTCCTTAGGAGGATATAAGTGATGGTGCTTGGAGGCATTAGGTAGCCAGATCAGTGCGTTTGCTAGGTCTTGGTTGCAAATGACAACTATTTGCTTCTCCCACCGAAAAAATGGCTTGCCATGATTGTCCTCAACGACTTGGGCTTTGAATAGACGTACCACACGCAAACCAAATAGCGACAGGAGTGGGTTCTGAGCCCGTTAATGGAGAAAAAAACGTCATTAGCACGAGTGGCGATGGCACAATTGTGATGGCTTTGTTTGTCGTAGGCTTCTTTCCTACTTGATTGTCAATTTGACTAGTGCCGACTAAAAAGGACTCATAAACCGGTAGCTGGTAGGATGAAATATTTGGCAATCTACAGTGCTGCCACAATAGCATTCCCCTTTAACGCCCCAAAAAAAACAAAGGAAAAGTTCGAAATAGGCATAAAAGGCTGGACAGAATGAGACTAACTTTCCCAAAACTATTTAAAACAAATTTACTGGGGGAATCCTATACTTAGACGTTTTCTTTGGATAGTACGCCTGTAAAAATATGGCGGGAACGATCCGGTTTAACTCCCTTGAAAAATGGTTGTAAAATCCCCTTACGAAGTGTTTACAGCGGTTTGAGGCGTCAATCGAAACGCTCCACTCTCTCCACCTCTCAAAGGCTCAAGTCGTTTCACCGTTAGGAAGCAAGTGGACAGTTAAGCTTGCCTCGACAAAACTCAAGCTCGCCGAAGAGCGTACCCAAACGCCTTCACCCTTTCCTCATGGTTGATATACTAGACTGGCCAACATATTGATACTTAATAGAGAGAAGTCAACTACAATTAAGGGACAAAGAGGAGTAAAAGTGAACCTCCCTGCCTCTTTTGCCTTCAAAAATGTGCTCTAGCTTGTCCAACGGAAAGGAATCACGACCTCAGATCTTAATTTGTCAACAAATAGGTGAAAGTACCAGTGGCAGGCGACCCCCCAGACTTTGAACATAACCGCTTCAACATACATCATATTAATCATTAATAATTCACTGCAGCTATGACAATAAATGCCAAAGTATTCACGGTAGCTCAAAGTCATAATTTTGCTCTGCAAATCGTTAAAGCTTCATACTTAGCTGTATAAAATAACCCTGCTGGAGACACATTACCTGAATTCCTTCATTTCTTGCTCCTCTGATAATGAACTGAAATAAAATTCCACAAGAGTAGACATTTTATACCCCAATTCAAGCTATGCTGGTTGCTAATCTCTTGACAGGCATGCACAACAAGAGCTAATACATCCCTTGCTTCTCCAATTGCAGGATGTCTTCAAAGTGCTCAAGTGAGCCGTCAACATGTTCCGATCCATATTGCTGCGTAGCAAATATTTGTAGTTAAAATTTGGAATTGAAGACTGTTTGGGGGAAGCAGAGCTACATAGAAAGATACAGACATCTACACACAGTGGTTGAGGATGAGATGAAAGAGAATGGTTAACCTATACTTTGCGCACAGATTTTTCCTTAATCAACTATCAAGCATCAACACAAAAAGCCTTGAAAGGAGAAAAAATCGAGACAAGTCCAAATACATGAGCGAACCTTATAAAAGAAACAAAGATACAAAAATTGGAACAAATTTTACCCCACGTTGTGGAGTTTTGGACGGACCTGTTGTGAACACTGTTGGCGCCTCAATATTTCATCCCCAAAAGGACTTCTACTATTGAATAAAAACAATTATAGGCTCATTCTGTTGCATTCGCTAAAATAAATTCAATGATGAAATACTAGCTCCTAACAATGAAACCACACTTTTCACGACAGAAAGAGCAGAGACGTTCGTCCCGACCCCATAACACTAAAGTAACGTCGAAAAGAATATTTTGTTAATTTTTTCCTTTGACCTTGTGTCAGAAGCCCAATCCAACAATGCAGAAAAGCAGCCTACAGGAGCATCAAAGCAATAAGAAACAAATTGAGGAGTTCTGCAGTAACTAAGATATAATCCTTTATTCTCATCACTTTTACATACCTTAAGATCTTGCACATAGAAAACTAATTATACTGATTACTTTCCAAACAATCTGTAGAAATAGAGTCTCTTCAGCACAATATGGGCACAAGTGAGGTAGAAAAAGCCAAAAACCACGACGAAAACAAAGCAATCGATGATGCGACGCTTCGACAGTTGTCCGCCTAGTCTTGCCGAAACCTTCAACTGCCCACCCATCTCCTTTAGTTCGCGCAAATTGCCCTCCACTTGGTTTGACGAATCGTCTACCAACTCAGCATTGGCGTTGCCGCGAGCTACCTCCTCGGCTAGCCGACGAGCGTGGAGGCGCATATCGGCGGTGAGTTGAAGGGAGGCCTCCAACTGGTCGCGAAAGTCAGGAGTGCTACCAAGGTATTGACGACGAGAGGGGTTGGAGAGGAGAGCGCTGCGCTCAGAGATCTCAAGACTCTTACTAGTAGTATAGATGGCTTTCCTATATAACTCCTAAGTAGTTTGTAGAAAAAAATCAGTATTCACAGATGTCATAATGTTAGGAAAACAAGTAATATTTCCATTCAACATTGAATACTAACACGCAGACGAAAATATATGAAGGAAACCAGTACTGGCGATCATGAACCAACCACACAGTGGGCCTAAGGAAGCAACTAGCAGATGACATCACATGCATGGATTGAAGTCCATTCTTTTCGAGGAGCACAAATTAAAGTGTTGGAAAACCAAGCCAACTCTAGGAAAGGCAGGATGCGAAGATGCATGGAAAAAAGGTCAAAATAAACTTAAATAGATCAATAAATCAACTCAGTATACTCGACACCAGAAATGCTACAAATGCCAATGGAGCAATGCAAGCTAAGAACCCCACCTACCAAGAATGACGTATACTGATTCTGGATGGCTTCAATTTTCTTTCGGTTCTCAGATGTCGAGGTCAGATTAAGCGTTTGGTCTAGTTTCCCTATGAATGATTTTAGGGCTGACAAGCGCCTTCGAGCGTCTGATTGAAGAGCATCAAAACGCCTCCGCTTTTCAATAAGATCAGTCGGCTCATCCTTTATGGACAGGATAGATGTAACGACATCCTGAATGGCTGTGCATTCATCAACACACCTTTGATATAGAAGCCGCGTTGACATTTGCAGGTTAAAACATTTAAAAATTAATCCGCTAAAATAGTGAAGTACCTTAAGGTCTTTTGACAGTCAAAAACACTATTATGATGCATTTTATTCTAATTGTGATTATTTCAGACAGCAAAACCAATTAAAATAACTCACAGGAATTATTAAAATTAGATATTCTATTATATCCAAACACGAGGACTAATACTGATAGTTAGTTAGACTTTCCAAGGGGTTGAAAAATTGTTAATCCTGAATCGCTTACAAGTGAATATACGTTGATTAACACTATACTTGTATAACTGTTGTTAAGTTTCTTGTAATAGTATAAACTGGATCGTTGCGGTCGATAGAATAACACCCTTACAAGTTTAAGGCTTTAACAAGCGTAGCTCCGGCATTTTGTCATGTCTTAAATGCATGGGCTAGGCTTCCAGTCAAACCCATACCCAATCCCTTATCTTTCTATAAAACATGGGTTCGTCCCAACCAAAAGTTTCCTTCTACCTCGTGTTAAGTTCCGGGCTCTACATGGGGGTTAATGCTCATGTCCCCGGATTAGTAGTTAACCGATGTCCGCCAACAAACCACGTATTCCCTGCTCTACAAAAATTAGGACCAACTTATTGTAAAACATATGGGACTTGGCAATAAAAACGTAGGGCATAAGAATTAGAGTCATGATCTGGCTCAAAGGTCAGCTCACAGGTCAGAAGCGGAATAACTGTTACAGTGATCGCTACTCACAAAGGTTCCTATTTTACACAGGGCTAACAACCCTGTCTGTGATTTAAAAATCTCCACTAATGGATCCCACTATACAGTGAATCGCTTTGCCGACTCCAACCTCTATGATTCACTCAGTCGCACTATTTCCGGACTGTCGTCCTATTTGGAGGTTGTAGCTGCAAAAAGAAAGTAAACGACCTCCATATTGTCCAATGTTAGCATTAAATGATGCTCTGCAACGAGGACATCACATAGGCCAGGTTTTAGTCTTATTAGAATTAACCACAGTATTTATTAATTACATGCTCTTTTATTGCCATTTTAGTGTTACTCCGCCAACTATCTACCTACCTATCTATTTATTTACCTACATAAGTATCAGCTAGACAGTTGGGAGGCTGGAGCGAATTCTCCCGTTCACTTAGCTAAAATCGGTACATAGATGCGGTGAACAGACTTATATTTATAGAATGATACAAACTTGATCTTGGCCAAATTGCTGGTAGTGTTCTCGTTAAAATCGGGAGGTGAAAATTTTCAGGGTTCCATCTTGGAACCATTATTAACCTATAAGATTTAGGCTGATTTTTCGCCTTAACCTTGTCAGAGCATAATATTCAAGCTTAGAGGTAGGGACAATTGTACCTTTGGATCGTACCTTCTTACCCTTAGCACAAATTGCAACATGTTAAAGGATGATGAGACGGGTGCCATGTTTATTGTAAAGGGTCGGAAGACGGCAGGCATGGCTGGAATGAAATGCTGCGAATGCAAGCACAGCATGCTGATGTCGGCGTGCTCGTGCATTCAAGTAGAAGTTTAACGTCTTATACAAGCCTATTTGTAAGGAAGTTAAAGTGTTTGAACATTTGACAATTATTTTTTGATTTCAATACTGATTTAATGCCAGTGATGATAAGTGCCACCTCTGGCTAAAATAGTTTCCATTAAAAATTGCAAGTATACACATTTTTAGTAAATATTTATACATAAATTTTAAGAGTTGAAAGTTAATTTTAATTGGTTTGCTTATTGACCATGTTTCAAATGCAATGTGCCTCCTGTCTATACGTCCCGCCTTTGGAAATTTGTTCCTGTATGGGCAGTCAACTGGGTGCACTTCTGGTGCCTTCGTTACTCCTTTGGTGAGTGGACGGAATCCAGACAGACAAGTGTGGCTGGAAAACATTGAAGTGGGACCAAAGTAGCGCGGGTAAAACCGATGGAATTTCTTATCCACATAAAACCATTTTCAACTCCGTTTCTCGTCGGGTGATCCCTTATTTGGGGCTGTGATCTCATGGTCATCGATGGGCATACAGAATGGCCAGCACATTCTCTCCTCCACCAACCTAGTTCCTAAACGAGCCGAAATTTTAAATCCAGTGGAACTGATGTCAAGATAAGATATTCTCTCGGTTGGACGCAGTTCAGCTAGCGACGTGGTTTATTAGAAAGTGTAATTTCTTAATGACAGCGGCAAAGGATGTTTGTCGTGGTGGGCAGTGAAGGCAAGGCAAAAAACACTGATGACTTATTCTTTGGTACATGCGTATGTATTGGTTACAAAAAGGGCAGCTCATGCCAATAATAAGAGACTTAAGTAGCAGTGTTAGCAGTGATATCCATTAGTAGCCATTAGGGCAATCGGCGCGATGAGAAGTTGGGGCAAAATCACTTCCTCTGTAGGCAAACACTTGAAGGGTACATTTAACTGAGGATATAGTTTCTAAGGTCAAAACATAGGCAAGCAAGGACAAATTCTGTTCTCCATCTTGGCTTCTGCATAAAAATGAGGAGAAGTTTCGTGTCCTTAGGTAATAAAACAAGTTAGGAAGTTCAAAAAATTCCAACTAACGAGCTAAAATCCCATCAAACTTGATTGTGTTATGGACAGCATATGATGTAAACTGAATGAGAATTACCACTAAGGCGTAAAATAAGGGTTATGCATGGAACAATAAACCTTAAATGCATATTTGGTTTTGCTAAAAGACGGCTGTTTGTGTTACACACGTACCGAAGCGTAGATGGCACTCAAAACGTAAAACGCCTTTCAAATTCGATGCACTCTTTTTAGCCTCACCTGGCTTGCAAATCGGCATTACATAGCCTCAAAAAAAAAACTACAGGAGTTAGACTCGACTGCAATTTACCCCAGCGCATTTGGAGAAGGCGCATTATGGTGTGTGGTGGCAAAATCCAGCATTTAGAATAGACGGTAGCCTTAATTGTGGTAGCGATCCTCTTTGGATAGAGACGAATCATGTCGGACAGGATCATTTTATATTAACACTTCAAAAAACAATGTGAAATATTTTTAAACATTGTTAAAGTGAGAGAACTGTGGAGAGTAGAGAAGCCTGGGAAACACACAATGCACTTGGAAGTTCAAACTGCTACATTACCTACTTCAAACCATGTGCCTACTATTTAAGAGGTACGCTGAAGTTTCCTCCAGACTTCTTTTGCGTTTGATTCCGAAAAGCATGACTATAATAGTTACTTACTAAAACTTCCTCTATGACTGGCAATCACGTTAATTTCCACCTTGCTCTAGGAAGCGTGGGCCGGTCTGTGGGTCATGCTAAACCTCAACGCCTTGGATAAAAGCGTACAACAATACTTAGTACTTTTTTCCACTTAAAGGGAGGTCTCAGAACGTTACAATGACTATGTCATCGGACGAAAATTTGTCTTAAGCTATTGTTGGCACTTCAGGAGGGATCGAATGGACTGTGATGAGAGAGGAATGCTACTTAATTTTATCCCTTGGTTCTCTTGAAAATTTATACAAATCTTGGTATTCACTCCTTTTTAGTGCTAATATCAAATGATCACATGACTACGCACAAAATGGCATCATCTACCTAGTGGATAATGCACTTCAGGAAACAGCAGTGGATTGCAAAACTTCAAATTGTCTAACAAAAAGGTTCGAAAACAACATTTTCTTGAATGGGAATCCTAAGTACGCATTTTGAAACGCCTGATTTTGTTAGAATTTACCGGCCTCTCCTTATTTGGTCACTTTAGTCACTACCGGAGGATTTGAACTCGTGGAGAATTAACGCTACTAAGCTCAGCATAATCCCACTATAGCCTTTCTGACATGTAGTTTGGTGTTTCTTTAGTTTATGCAGCAAACTACTGATGCCATCAAAGCCTTCTTCTATGATGAGATGGGGCGTCATTTTTTGCAACAATTGTACCACATTTCACGTCTTCGTTTTGTCTTTGTCCTAGTTATACAGAATTAATTACAATGTAGTATCAGATATCACACTTCCAATATCCTTCGTAATTACCACAGAGGTTTTGCTACTGCATCAAGCAGATTTGCGGCTAGTCGCAGTGGTTGCTAGATGAATAATTTACGGAAGAATTCAGCAAAACTACCCACTGTTGCAGCTGACAGCATGTCATACCAATGTGGAGATGAAGGTTGCATCGACGTAGAGAAGAACTAAGCTTATAGCCACGAGTGAAGGTGGGCAAACAAGCTCGCATTGCGAAATCTACACTTTTAAGCTGAAGTGAAATCGCTAACAAAGTGGTTGACTGTGTATTAAAGTGTCCGCACAAATGAATGTCACTTTGCTATAAAATCACCTTAAAAGTTATCTCTGGGCATTTTGGAGTACTAAAGCTTCTTGCTTGACGCATTTGCGATTGATTATTGATGTTTAAATGACCTGAGAGCATAAGGTCATGTTTTTAAGGTCACTCTATCAAGAAGTAAAAGAAATTACATATGATACTTACGTCGAACACAATTAAAAACGCATAGCACGTCAGTGAAATGCCATCAAAGGTCACCATGTAATTAAATTTGCCAAAAGCTTTGGCTTGAGAAAAAAGTTATTACAGATCTAGCACTCATAGGTATACTTCCGACCGAGCACATTTCAAATTGCCCCGATAATTCTTCATCAGCAAAATTAATTTCACTGCATTTGAAAATTACAACGCACTTAATCCCGGCTTTACTCCGTACGACGTTACAATCTCTGTCTTTGTCGTGGCAAAAGTTTCACTTAGGCATGTCTCGCACAACTCACTGGGTTCAAAATAACCTCATGATTGCAATGAAATGACATCTCCAAATGAGTTAAATCTCCCATTCGCAAGTTGTATGCTAAAATATTTGACAAAAGGGGCACTTATGCGTCATCAGCGAAATTATACAACTCGTTTTTGCAGTAATTTTTTGCCTGCAAGAGATCATTTCTCTGCGCGTGCCATTTCTGCTCATTTTAAATTGGAATGATGAGAGAAGGAGGACAATCTTTTGGCTACAAACCCATTTGCTTCTAATGGAAGAGAAAAGACAATCTTATTTAAAAAAGAGGGCGCGAATTGTTTGGCCAGTTGTCTTCTTCCCCCTCCCCCCTCCTCCTCCTCCTCATTCGCCCCCTATTGTTGAAGTGGTTGAATGGTTCGTGCGCAATGATGAATCTTAAATTTGGGCGGTTTTGTAGGAAATTAGTTAACACAATGAGTCCATTATTTGTTACGCATAAATTATCAGTTGAGAGCGAAAAAGTCTCCAAAGTCAAGCGTCATGATCAACTGCACATTTGCATGGGAGGCTGTCCTCCCCAACAGTTACAAAATTATAGACAGAATCAAACATGTTGATGCATTTGGCACAAAAAGTGTTTTGAATTTGACTAAACCAAAAAAATATTTTTTTCGTTTTGGTACAAAAAACAAATATTACTTTTCCTTAAAGATGTACTATGGTTTCCATGTGACCCAAATCCACTTCCTCCAGGGCAAAATGCACAAAGTGAGGCATGAAGTTGGCACAAAATAAATAGCAAAGGTATTGCATGGAATTTCAAAAGATCTTTGTTCAAAAAGGCGGTAAGTATCGTAAATGCTTTTAGAAGATGAGTAGTCCCTGCGTCATCACCACGGGAAGTGGATCAGCCACTCTAACGAGTTGCGGCGTTGTCGAATGCACATTGTTGGATGCACATGTAAAATAAGGCGAATTCCTGAGTATATGAGATTAAATGAAGCTTTGAAGTGCAAAAAAGTCAAGTCACTTGATTTAAAGCAAACGCCAAGGCAAATCGTTGCTTTTCTTGTCAACCTAATGACTGTGCAATTTGTTAGAGCGAGGAGGAATTAAAATACTATTGAATTAACTTGTTTACGAGTTAGCCAATCGGCACCAACTTCTGAAAGTCATATAATATTTTAAGGTTGTGTTAAAATCTCAGTGCTGACCACAAGACGCTGCGCTTTACTGCTGTACCTCGCCCTGGTACAGCAGTACTTCGGTCAGTTCTCGTAGCCTTCAGCTCTTTCTTACATTGAAAATGTTGTCGTCATTCGTCCTCTGTGCAGCATTCAAGCCCGAAACTATGAAGGACTACTTCAAAGCTGAATCGACGAGCGGAGTTCAAGTCCATTGTTAGTCTATAGAGTACATTTTTTAATGTTGGATTTTGTTTTCAAGATGTAATTAACTGAAGAAATTGGAGCGTTGCCATGTGTTCACAGTCGACCGATTTCATGCTTGGCTGTGTGAGTCCTTTTGAAGTTGCGATTTGGCCCATTTGGCGTTCCTTTTGGTGGCAATAACTTTCTTCCTTTTTGGAGAAGGCTCATTACACATTTGGAGATAGTGGATGCTGACATAGTGATGCTCGCAAAAAAATCATATCTTTCCCCTTATCCATTTAGCTCAAACGTCGAACAAAAGGAGACGTGTAGAATGAGTTAGCGACGCTTCCAAAACAATTAGCAACTTAGTCTCTTCCTCAGCATCAATCTCTGTATGATGATCGAGAGTTAGGGACTTCTATCCCACCATTCACTCTCAACATGGCAGTTTTGACGGCTATTTGAGAACATGATTTGGACACGGAGTGTCATTTCGCATTGTTTGATCTGTAGGCGCATCATTTACACGCGCTTCTGTCAAGTGCTCCTACCCATGCTTACTCCTCCACCAGTTAGTAATGTTCCACCTTTAATGTGTCATTTCTCGGACAGCAAATCAGTTCCCGAAACGCTTAAAGAAGTGGCCTCATAAATCAAATCAACTGCCGTGAGCCCCTTTAAGTTGCGTTTAACTGTGACACAGGAAAAAAAGGACTGCAACGATATACATAGCTGTCCAAGGGGAGATTGCCGCATTTCCCAAAAGGGACATTGTCTCTAGAACGTTTACTCGCGACCGCTTTTTGTGGTGTCTTCCACAGAGCAAGTGGTGTTGAGGAATGCAATGTTCCACTCACAAGCTTCTTTGCATGTCAATCATGATTAACAGGAAAATCCTCTCTAACGCAAGGGCAACATCTTGTCCGAGACCAATCAAACAGATTGTTGCCTTCGAGCCTCTCTCCAGCAATCGTCAGATGCACTATGTGATTGCTAAGTGCAAAGACCAGTTCTTCGGTTGCTTTCCTAATTTCGCCTTACTCAGATGGTACCAAGATTGCTCGTTCCTCAGAGCAAAGTCCCTCGTGGATAGGACCGATTCAGAGTTCCCGAACTGTGTCCAATGAGTGAGTTGTGTTTTAAATCCGCTGATGACTTTTGTGACTATCGACATAGCCACCAGGATGGCAACCCCACTGTGGAGGCTGAAAACAGTGATGATGGAGGTACTACATACAAAACTTTGTTTTCAACTTCGTGGTACTTACCACCTTGGCTGCATCCGACTTGGTTGGCTGTAAACTAAGTTGATAATACCCAAGCCATACTTTGTGCTTCTACCATTGTCTCAAGTAGAGATCTCCGTCTGATCAAGTGGAGGGTGGACTTACTGCCTCATAACCCGGTGGACGATTTGTGACGATCCACTGGTTTGACGTTGTTTAGCCTCAATGACCTGCATCGCATGGTAGCCGAGTATGCCCGGAGAGGAGGAGTAATTGAAACTGCTAAATGCAGGTGATATCTCCCTGGCTAGACTACAAAGTCTGCCTTCCTTTATGTGGCTGCTCGTTACATTTGATTGAAGCCAATTTTTCGTCTTCTCTAAAATTAAAAGTCCGATGAGAGATAGTCGTTGATGCGTACTTGTAGGAGGGAACAGGAGAAAAGATTTTGCTACCTCTCCAAAACTGCAAGCCCGAGGGGGGCAATAATCAAAGGCGAGGAGAGGAGGAGAAGATGAAGGAGGAATAAAGCAGCAGATCGAGCTGCTAGAAGTGTGTAGAAGTCAAATTTGTTACTACGTAAAAAATAAAATTTTGGCAATCCCAATTTTCTCACGCAGATTTAATCGCCTCATTTTCGCACTCCGCTTGGTGAAGTTTACGAACAAGAATATTTTTATCGAAAAATTTTATTAATTTGTTATTTCATTACAACGTGATGATTGTGGTAGGGTTCACTCGTCCACCTCTGTCTCATTTTCTTTAAGAGCGCAGATGAGTCTCCCATCGGTCTTGGCTTTGTGTCTGCTAATCGTCGCCTGCCCCAAAGGAAAAGCCAAATGAACACACATGGCAATACCCTCCAGTTGAAAATGTTTAAGCTGCATGACTGAGATCTGCTGAGCTCCACTAGTTGAGCACAAACGGACATTTGCTGGAATGGGAGGGGCGTGAGCGAGGACACAACTTTTTATTTCATAACGAATTACGCAGAAATGATCCCATTGACTGATAAAATCGGAAATGTTTCCAGTGTATTGCATTTTAATAATTAAGTGACGCCTTTAATTAAGCCCAAAACTTACAGAATTGTTTCTTTTTTGGGCAAAGAATGAAGGTGTTTGAGGGATCGGAAGATATTGTGAGTGGCGGTAGCGTCGGCAAAGCCGAAATCTCCGCACTCTACTTAAGTCGGCAAAAGACTTCTCATTATTTCAATCATTACAGAGATATTTTGACTGTTAATTAATGACGTTGAGGGTACAATAACTCAAGTCATTTCCTATTTTTGGAAAATTGGGCCTTAGAACTCAGTATCACGAACCGATAGCCAATAACAGTCCATTGAATTTACAAAACTATTGTAGCCTTTAAAACAAGTCAAGCATATTCTGTGGCCTTTTTTAATCCAGACACAAGTCGACCGTAATTTTCACACCAATCAGACACATCTCCCTAAGAGACAAGGCGAAACCCAGTTCTGGACAGCACCTTTACCAGCTCCCAGTTCCTTTCCTAACCAATTGCTTTATTTTGTGTCATCGTCTTAAGCTGCTGGAAGGACTAGGATAGGTGTGAGGAGGGGAAAAAATACATACATAAAATGAGATACAATCTTAGCTTCTGCTCATCTCATCTCATGCCACTCTACCTCTCCATTCGATTTCACCCCATCTCATCCAATCAAATTCCAGGTCATCCCCACTCGCCCTAAAGTACAAATCTACTTTGCGAGGCAAGATTGAAGAACGTAGCGATCTACGTGAGGTCATGTTGAATGCCCTGTTGGCAAAACTTCCCCTCGACCGATGCGAGTTTTAAATGCACACCGTTTACTTGTACCCATGTGATTTTGGACTAAACGATGCAGGACTTTGAAGATGGAGGCATGAATGGATGTGGACAGATCGTCATGAATTTTGTCTTTAATGCTGCTTAACTTTCGAAAGGTGAATGATTAGTAGGCGCATCTCTGAAGTGTGAAGTGGCCAGTAGTTAAAACCATTTGAGAACAGTTAATGAAATCCCTTTAGAAGGCCTGCAAAAGCAGATCAGATAACACGTTTGCATGACACGCTTGGATGATGCTGGAGAACACTCTGATGGTCCTTCAATCTTAGTGTTGTAGAATATGTACGCCTGATGTGTGGGTTAAAACCATGTGCTTATTCTCCACCACTTGATGTAGATCCAAACCAACAAGTCACCAACAATAGCGGTCTCGTCTCAATGCATTAATGAGTAAGTAGTGCTTCACAGCCGCTTAGATTTGAGGCTTTCGTTCAACAAGTTGCATAAAGTGTCTCATGAGTTGTCCAACTTTTGAACCTGTCTCTGGGTAATGGGTTGTGATGTCGCTCGTCCCTCTTAATCTATGCAACATATCGAGTAAATACTTCAATGACCTTCGCATTGGGGCAAACTCAGACACTTGTGGTGAGGATCTCAGATCACATTTATCCCAGATTTCGCCAGTACCCCAGGCAGTGCAATCACAAAGTGGAAAGGAAACTACCTAAAGCTGTGCCATCAAAGTGACGTATATTTGCAGTTGATTTATAATTAGCTTGTCTTTCATGGGTCTCTGCAAACCTATCGTGATGTAAGAAAGCTATAAAGAGGCACTCTCCTAGGTGTTTTAGACAGCAGATCAGTTTCTGAGCTGGTGAAATTTGTGTGCTGCCCACCAAACTGACAAGCAAAAGTGACAGTGTGCAAAATCATGTGAAAGAAAAATACGCGTGTTACAAAAGACGAAAAGGTATCAGAAGGAGGGAGTTAATAAGAGAAAGTGCTATCTCCTGCTTCCGTTGGTGCATTCTACCGAGACCTGAAATTCGGACCGCGACTGTTCGCAAGTGATGCCTGTATTTTTCTCCTCCGAAAGCGAACGTCTAGGGTACCTCTCAAAGAGGCATGAGAATGGCGCGAGAAGCATCCGCCTCAGATAGGAGCGAAATTTTGGCCAGGTTATCAAATAGACAAAACAGTTGGTTGTGGAGTTAAGCAGGCTACCATTGTATGCCATTGCGGCTGTAATGTGTCTAGCAAGATAGACCAAACACCAGTCATTCCCTAGGGCGATAATCATACGAATTATTCCGTTGGGTAAAAAGGGTGTAATGAGGATAGTGAACGTAGCCAGTACGATCATGATGGTCCTGTGAATTCGTCTGTTCATCCGATCGAAGGCCATATTACGTTCCTTATCTTTGACCGACTGTGATTTTCTCCAATGCCTCAAACGACGCGCTTGTGTCAAGATCTTTACTGTGAAGGTTGTGAGCAGAATCAGAGGGAGAATGGTAAAGAAGAGTATGTCAGTAAAGGCATCGATTGAGAAGGATATAGTAGCTGCATTGCAATACCTTAGATCTTCAAAAATTATGATCAACAGTGTGGGGATGCGAACGATCACAGTGCTTATGATTGTACCGATTAAGGCTTGAATGGCCCACTTATCACCAGCTTTGCTCTTAAACGCCAATGGGTGACAGATGAGCACGAAACGCTCGAAAGCGATGAGTACAATGGTCCAATTGCGGAAAAGAGCAAAGAGATTGCTAAGTCCGTCAAAAATGAGGAGGTAAATGTTCTCATACACGCCTAGAGGGACAATAACTGCAACCAGACGTGAAATTGACAGCGTTGCTAAATAGATGGTGTCGACTATTGAATTCACGATGAGCAGTAGACGCGTAGTCTGCTGGGCAATGGGATAGCAGATGAAGAGAATGGTGCATAGTAGACTGGTAATAAGTCCAATGCATGTGATGGGGGTCCCAAAGACGGTGATAGAGATAAAGTGAATCTCTCGAGTTGCCTCGACAATTGACTTGGAGGAGGCCCAGGGAACAGTGCAGGTGGATAGAAGGCACTCTGGTGCAGGAAGTGTGTTGTTACAGGCCTCTTTTAGCATGTGGCGCTGACCCCTTTTCCGACACAAGGTATTGCTTAAACCGATTTCTTCAACCAATCACAAAGCGATGCTGTTGAATTCTTCTCTGATTGGCTACCGACTAAAATGTGGTTTCAAACATTTTGCCCATTTTTTATGTACTTAGACTATTCATTTACAAAAGATTATTGCAGGTCATGAGAATCTGAGGCTTATAGTTGTGAACTAGCAATATGTAGATAGGCCTGAATTGCAATTTACCTCCTACCGACTTATTTCAATAAACCTCCTTCGATGTTTCGAGACAGTGTACAGTTTTCATAGTCTTATAAACATTAATGGCTACACCATTTTAAAACAACCTTTCGAGGAGCACCTGTCAGTCAATGACACGGGTGGCCATTATATTAGCTGTATCCTACGAATACACGCAAATTTCCTCTACGTTACAAGATTAGATAAGTTAATTGTTTTATTCCTTTTAAAATTACACCATTGGACATCTCCTTGCAGTGATGTTAAATATGCTTCATCCATTATGCATGATTCAGTGAATAGAAGTTTTTTTTCCTCAATAAGGCAAACTAAGTTTGGTTTCGGATGTACCATGATAAGCTTGGGAAATTTTGGAGGAAAAAATCAAAAGGAAACATTCGACAGCACTGTTACCATGTAAGATAGGTGAAATACACTTTTTATAGAAATTGTGAGGATTAATGTAAAGACGAAAATTCGTCTTGACACCCCAAGTGGCTATAAGACCTAAGGAAAAGTGCTCCACTAACATTATCGTTTTAACGAAAGCGCAATCATGAGGGACTAAATACCCAAGAAACCGAAATGAGAGGTTCTGTGAGCTATCAGAGTGATGCATAGGCTTTTCCCTTCCCAAATTCCATTTGTCGACCTGTTTTTGCCATCGTAAAATAATCGGTGCTATAAGTCTGTTGTCAACCGATGGCGTCAATCGCAGATTTTGTGCGCATCTGTGCAGCTACATGAACATAACGCCACCGCTCTACGTTGACGATTCCACCGAAACCCATATTTACTTCCTACTAAGAGCTGTGTTGGGGAAGGGAAGATATGCCAGTCATCACATTTGTCTGTCGCCAATTGTTTGGTCATGGGACTAAATGCGGAGTCACGTAATAAAGGATGGGAATTAGAATGGGCTCGTAGGGACAATAGCTTACGCTTACTCTCTCGTACCACCTTGTTATCACCTCAATGCTATGCGATGTGAGAGGTACTGCGTTTGCATTTCATTAACATCCTCATACAGATTGTGTAGAGAGTCCTGCAATAAATCTATCAAAATAGATGACGGTCAGGACAGCCCAACTGAAAAAGCATGTCTTCAGAACACAGGAAATCTAAGTAATTGTCGATCAAAATCAGATTCATTACATGCTGTCAGCTCTTCCTAGAAAATAGTATTAGGATGGTGTGAATTCACAACAATACGACAAAAGTTATGCTACCGACGGACAGGAAAGACAGGTAACTATCGGTATGATTGGGAGAAACTTGAGTACTTGATAGTTTAACTGTTCGAACATTATGTCATTTTTTGATTACATAGACGTCTTATTCCGTTAAATGAAGGTGGAACCATGAGCAAAATTAAAGACGAACAATGACCGATGATTCCTCACTTATGCAAATCTAAGTCTGCAAAAGATATTCCGACTTGTTTGACATCAATTATCCCTTTTTAATGAATGTAAGAATCCTAAAGTTATTCGCACCCACTCTTATTAATGACGCCAAGTGATACCTTCCCGAAGTTCCATGGACCAAAAATCTTCTTCGCATCCGTTTGGAGTGAAATATAAGTGATTGTACAGCAGTTACCAAGGCACTTTGCCTATTTGTTTACCTAGCCTTCCCGGTTTTTATACCAATTAAATCTTCATCTTTGTGTTCCTGGTGCAGGCATGGAACTGAAAATTACCCAAGCAATCCTCCCATCTGGCTACACAACAACTCACATCTTAATCTGTTATGTTCTTTGAAATTCAGAAAGGATTTAAGGGAATGAATCACGCTAAAAATTTGTTCGTTTAATTAATTCTCCTTGCAAACGAATGAAACTCCCAAAAATAAATCCCCTCTGCTTCTTGCAATAAGCAAACAACACAACTGATCTCTTCCAGTATTGACGACGTGCACTTCATGCTCAAGATGAACGCATCTGTCTGCTTATGTCTGTTTCATTATGTTTACTTTTAAGTTTGCACAATTAACTATTCTGAGCAACCAGCTAATTATTCAAAACATGAATCCTTGACGCCGATTGCCTAAAAATGCGACGATTATTTGAAGTACATGCCGCTTGGATGTGTGACTAATGGGTTAATGCACGCTAAAAATAGGCTTCCAAAACACAAGCTACAATCAAATTGAGCCGAATTCGCGAACCTTTGAATGAGCATTATAAGCGCCCAGTAACATAAATGTAAAGATAGCAGCAAATTTTACTCAAATTAATGAATGATTGTGTCTCACCAAGCTAAAGAACTATAGTAGGATTAGCACAGTTGAAAATATAAGACTCAAGCTATTTTCAAAGTTCAGCCACCTGGATGACCTTCGGTAGTTTGGGTCATTTTATTGCTGTGAACAAAGATGCGTCTCGTGCGTTTTATGAGAAAGTGGTTTGTAGTTCTTCAAAGTTATTGGGCAAGAACCTGAAAATGTGCAATTAGAGACTGTTGCCAATCAGTAAAGACCGTTGCTGTAGGTTTACAAATGTGGCAAAATCATTTTGAATCCTAATTTCGCTCGTTTATTTTGAATTAGCAGCTATTTGTAGTAATGGATGATGAAAAAACAATGCCCCTGTTGGGCGAAGAGGATTTAATTAAATTTAGTCAAGGGAATAAAGTGGTTTTTACATTCCCGTCAGAGCATTTGAGATCGTTCACTTGTTACTCGAAACCACTCCTATGCTTACTTCTCTAGGTGATTTTGATAGCTTTATAAAAGTTGTGCATAGGATTTCCCGAATGGTCGACAAGGAAATATAAGAACATTATTATCTTAGAGTAATCTAGAAATTACTCATATTTCCATCACACGAAGATGGTGTGGTTGCATATACATCTTACTTCCTTCCTTCCTTCTGCCTTTTAGTCATTCTTTTAACTTGGAAGGCAAGTTGATCCAACGAAAATGAGGGACGGATTACTGTCAAATACACCCTGTGGAATATCCACGGTAGTGAAAACAATAAATTACCATGAACATTTTTGAACATTTATTATTTATTTTTAAAAAAATAATGAAGCTGCATACTTCCCACAAGCCTGTTTTCATTATTTTAACAATCATCACAAAAGTATTTTTAGTATGGGTTAACAAACATTAAGAAATGTGATGCAAGTTCGAGTTGAATTTAGAGAAATTACAAAACTCTTTACTCGTCTCGATTCTTGATATACCCTCTTATTATGCCGTATGAGTGCATTGCAACTAGTCCCTCGGAGTTTGATAGAAGAACTATTGGTAGGAAGAAACTTGGCTTTCCTAGGAATAGAATGCATTGGGCCTACTTGCATGGATGGGAACCAAACCACCCAGCGGAAGATCTAAGACGTAACCTTATGCCCGTATGCCTACAAGGAAGCTTTTAACAAAACCTACATGGAACATCTACTCATTTTGATTGTGCTCCTCGGCGCTCTTCTTGATGAGCCTCTTAATTAATCGTCACAAAGCAGTCACTGCTGTAAGAACGATGCATATCAATCACTTGAACCAGTTACTAAACTTGGATATTGTAAAGAAAGAGCTCAACCGAAACGATTCTGAACTCGCCTAAATTCTGGTGACACCGAAGTTTAAGTTTTGTTAAAGAATGCAGTAAGCAAAGGGGACGCATGAAGACCATTGCGAATACCAGGCCTTATGCGTAAGAACACCGGTCTGAAGGGCAGAAATGACCCATTGAAGAGATGCTCAATTACAATGTCACTCAAGGCGGCAGTGAACGACCTCGATGAACTTATTTAAAGGCCGATCCCATTTTGCCTCAAGCTATCACAACTTAAGAGAGCTATTTGTGGAAAGTTCATCTGGTTGCATGGAGTTGGACATTTAAAAGACAAGTGAGAACTTAGAGCAAGTGGATCATTTCAAATAAATTACAGGACTTCAACACAATTCAAGCTGCCATCCAAGAAGGAAGAAAACGCACTGTCTATGCACTATTCTCGCAGTAAAATGGGCAAGGTAGCTAAATGCTGTCAAAATGAAAGGGCTTTAGAAAATTCTTGCGTGTCAAGTGCCTACAAAGATTTTGGCTTGCTGGAACAAAAGCGACTGCACGCCAAAAATTGTGATTACTTAAGTCGATATCACCGCTTTTCAAAGTCTGCTTTCCCATTTAGGGTCCTTAAACGTATTTTGCCTTCCCCTGGGTACTTATTTACATTTACGCATAGACCTAGGATAGAGGTCCAAAAATGTACTTTATTTTGCGATTTGTATTTTGGTTTTTTGCCTTTCGCATCAAAAATTTGTACACTGTTGCCATCAAAGGCAGCATGACAGGTTCATTTCTCCCCTTTTTATCTTTCCAAATTAGGCGAGACATTTTCACTCAGATCGCCCACGAGTCGAGCTCACGGAGGTTTGGATTTGCTATTCTTTTAAACACAAAGCAATTAGGTTTACCCGGTCACGAGACGCATACAGCCTGAGAGGCGGCAAAATTCACTCGGTCCCACTTTTATAGCTGAGCGCATTAGACGTAGGGGAAGGATGCATCGTGGGTGTTGCAGGTAGCCTTCATCCAACGAAAGATTGGGTCACCCTCTCTTACGTTAAATTTTTTCCATCAGAGCGCATTTGTTCAAATGCTGCTTCTGCGAATCAAATAGGAGAATTTGCTATTTAGTTATAATTAGGACATGGAAGGGCAAAACTTGGATGATAAATGTATGTTGATTGGCCTACAAAGTTTTTTTTAGATTCTTTTAACTCCTCATTTCATTTTGTCTTAACTTACTCTTCATAAATCTCTAAAAAATCGGTATTATTACCGATTAAAAAGGTCTGCAAGGTTGATTTGCAGTGCATCACTCTTCTCTACTATTTTTAATTTTGTACGCACACCTCTTGTGCCCTTAATTTAATCTCGTCGTCAGGGCAGTTGTGGCGCCACAAGCCTTTTTTAAAGTCTGCAGTGCGTAATGCTAAAGAGAGCATGGCTTGTCGATGTTAAAAAGGAGCTGGAGGTCGTGTCTCTACTCGTAAGTACAAAGTAGCATTGCGTAGTCCCTTTTTCTTGTGACCATTCTCGACGCTCGTCTTGATCAAGCTCTTGTGTTGGCCAGGTTGAAACACCCACCGACTGCCTGCGCAAACCATCACATTTGCGCCCATCGGGATGCATGATTTACTACTGGGCTGTCTTGGCGATTCCACTGAATGTTCGGTTTTGGGTAATGCAAATGGAATGGGGAAATGGCTAGCCTTTCTGCGTGTTCATCGTTAGCCCTAAAATCCGGGCCTAAAAGCAGTCACTTCAAAAATATTCCCTTCTACCATAGTGTTCCTAATCCAGTGCTTTCAGGGCCTCCCTAATCGCCTGGATTCTATCCAGGTGGTCGAGAGGTGGAGCAGGCAGTGTGTTTCCATCTCAATAATGTCTTCATGTGAATGATTTGGAAACTAAAGATACCGTTGCTTTCGTTATTAGAACTTAATATGGAATCCGATTTCAACTATTATTTTCAATGTAATTTTAAGGTCATCAGATTTTTCCCATTGGCACCGTTTGCCCTTCCTCTTGGGGTAAATGTTTAACAACTTGTAACAGAATTGAGACTGTTCGGCCTTAGCATGGAGGTTGCCAGCTCCTGCAAGACGCTCTTAAACATGAAGGAAGACATTAGTACTTAGACAGCAATCATGCTCATTTGCGCAATTACAACGCAAATCAAAATGGAGAGTCAAACAAGTGACCAAAATGCCGCAGTAATCTTCTGATAGGGTGGGGACTTTTGGTGTCCTAAGAGTAAATCAACAAAAGATTTTTGATAGGCTTAAGTATAACTTACTGTCAATCAACTATTAGAAGTTACCCTTTTATGCATTAAATGAGTTTTGTCCCCAATCGTTCCATTTAGTCCCTCGCCATCAATGAAAGGTTACAACCTTTACGTGCAACCAAACGAAGGAATGCAATACCTGTAGCCTTCACCGTCAAGATTGCGGTGGAAAGTACAGCAGTCCAGAAATCCAGTGCATAAGCAATGCAATTCCTCAAATAAGGAAACCACTTTTGCTTAGCAAATCCCCATCCTACTTGGGTTGATATTTCCTCTTCGACCTCCATTTCACCCATACATGAGGGGGTGATGACAGGTGTAGGACAAGCCGCTTTCAGATGCTGCCAATCCTCTCTCGACTAACAGTTTGATATGAAACTGATAAATGGGCAAAAGTCGTTAATCAAGCTCAACAGGTGTGCAAAAAGTTGTTTCGCGGTGAGAGGAAAAGGCTTACACACGCCTGCGGACGCGCTGCCTCAGGTGGGGTTTTTAGAACAGTGCACTTCTCCAAAACTTCAAATTTATTTAAATCTATCCATCATAGCAGAATAACTACTGTTTGTTAAGCAACGTGGTTAACATGCAGTCTTAGCAGCTAACTACCGACCATCTGCTTACGTAAGGTAACTTGCCAAAAGAATACGAAACCAGTATTTTATGTGCAAACTACTCTTTTTTCGTTGCCTCTCTCATGATGTCAAACCTTCCACATCAACTGAAGGCAGCAGCTCTTACAAGGTCTTAACGGGAAAACGGAGCTCCACTTTCACTAGCTCTATGCTACTTTAACTATTTAATAAAAGGAAAGAACGGAAGTGGTAAACTCTTAATGCCCGACCAATTGATACAAAAGGTTGGGTTTTTGCTAAATTTAAGGATGTCCGACGCTGGTGAGTAAAAATATTTCGCTGCTCTAAGATTCTTTCAAATCAACATTTTCCTCTAGAGCCAATAGGAGCAGCAGGTCATCAAGTGCTTCCCGATGCCATCATGTGGATCCCCCTAATTTCCTCCGATGCAGGTGGCAATTGAAAAAATGGACACTTTTTTTTAAGAAGGCGAGGATCCCGCC
>UYWX01000240.1:0-23402 GCA_900622495.1 Hydatigera taeniaeformis
CCGAGCCAAATGAACTTATTTGGTATTTCAACACTTTTCTTTAAGTTGTACCCATATAAAAGCGACCCGGATAGAACAGTGATTCGACTACCGACACAACCGATTTAGAAATTCTAAACTGATAAAGATACAAAAGTGGTCCAAAGACGAATTTCATGCCTACGACAGTAAGACACACTTGAGCAACTTTGTCAAATTCCTTAAAAGACCCATGTGTAAAAATTGGGACGTTGAAGGGGTGGAATGCTACTTTAAGTAGATATGGAGTAAATTATTGAGAGCATCATACACGAATAAATAGCCAGCCTCTGAGGGATTTTGACAATGTACGTTACTTAGGGATGAATTAAAATAAAAAAGAAACAAAGTCACATCTTGAACTCAAGTGTTGATCCTATCAATGGTTAGACGAATTCGCAGAACAATGTGATTAAGATAGTAATGAAAATAAATACATGAATGGTATAGTTACATAACAAGAACTAATTTTTTCATTAGCTCAGTGGCCAAAGAGTTATTCATGCAGTCGATTTCAAAGCATATATTTTATCTGCATGCAGTGAGAATCTGCGCCTGAGCAGTGCCCAAGGCCATTGAATTTAAACAATGATAACGCTGACAAACAGACGTTTCGAGTAAATAACTAGATAGAGCAGACTACACATTGCTACCTTAGCCTACTCAGTGAAATCGAGACAATCTCGCTAACTGCCAATCGGCTTCAATTTATGATGAGCTAACTAACTCGCCACAAAACACCAGTAATTTCTCCTGGATCACATTTTGACTTCTTCAAAATGGGAATTTATTATATAATGCATCACTCAAGTCACCATACTAAGTTGGTTTAAAGGGTCAAATGCACAAAACAGCAGAGCATAGATTACATCACTGAGTCAAGAAAACCTCATTTGATTGTTAGCAGGCAAACCAGAAACAGAGAAGGGTTAGGAAAACATTTAAACAGGAAGGTAATAACGTTGGTTGCAGACCAAAAGAAATCGCCGAGACTCACCTGACTAGCTAACTATAGTAAGAACGAAATTGGATGGGTAAGTTTTGGCATTTCGTCAAGAGGTAAATGAAGGAGGTCATATCACTGTTCTCCACACCTCCGATTCTCACTTAGGTGCGAACGAATAATTCGGTTGATTTATTATCATTCAGTAAAGGTCCTTGAATTTTTGCACGAACAAGGATAGGATAGATTGGGTTCGGATAAATAAACGAACACATCCGCGCACATCTCATATCTTTTACTTCTACTGTACTTGTGGGTTTCGCTAAACCTTGTAAGCTGCTACAACGCAGAGGTGGCAATAGCCTGAACGCTCATTCTTTATGAGGACGACCTCAAAGTATCTTTTCATTAAAGCTGGAAACGTGGATTAAATGATGGGGAAACAAATGACTTAACTGAAAACTACAGACTGACTATAAAGCGGCCTCGGAATGCAAAAAAATAAAGAACAGCGGGGTCAAAAAGATAACGAGTAATTCCGAATTGTTGCTTGAGTCCAACAACATAGATAGGTGGGTCATGCAGAATTAATAGATATTTCAGTTCATTGAACGGGCATTTTAAAACTAAATTTATTACTAAACAGAAATCACTAATCATTTCGAACCATTCAAACATGATGAGATGAGAGACAAGATGAAAAAAGGAAGATGGAGCTGTCAGTCCATAATACTCACATCGCTGATGGCGGCGATCATAATAGGAGAGAAGCCAAATGCATTCTTCTTGTTAGCATCAGCGTATCCCGTATTAAGAATCAGTGAGACAACACGCCAGGCGCCATGACCCACAGCGTAATGAAGACATGTGGAACCCTGTAATAAAGGCTCAGTTAGAAAATGCACTATTGACTAAGAGGTAAAAGCGTCTGTATATTCCACTCTTCATAAAACTTTAGTAAAGGAGATATATATTCTTTTCAAAAAAAAAGAGAATTATTGCCGTAAAAATAAATGAGTCTACAGCGCAACTATTTGCGTAATAAATAAGATCCATTGAGTGTCCTTCTATGATATCGACTTGGATGGCCTCGCCTCATAAGCGAGAAAGATTTGCTTACCCGGGTTGTAGGCATTCGTATGAACAAGTAGAGAAGCTGAGGAGCACTGTTGTAGAGGAAGGCAAACAAATCCTCCATCTGCTCGAGATCAATGTGTGTTTGGCTCACCATATCGAACCAGGATTTGCGCACTGTATCCAAGTGTTCTTGCTTAAGTAAAAAGAACGCATTAGCAATCGTGGAAATCTCATCTCATTTCAATATTAAAGACTTAATATTGACGATATTTGGTACCACCATTTTCCCCAGAAGACTGATAACTGATCCTCAGTATTCACGGGATAATAGCATTCCTACATTTATATGTTTGAATTCACAAGACTTTAGAAACACTTCCACGCTTAGGACTTCAACCCATAAAATTATCCGAAATGGTACCTTACACTATTAAAATAAGGATGCATTCTTGGGAATAAATAACTTTGGAATATGATCCATTCGAATTCACACTCGAAAAATTGCCAGACAAATAAGCTGAAATTTTGCATTCAACAGATCCGATAGGTTTTACATATCAGTATTTACGCAACCTTGTGCTCATTACAAAACACTCGTTCTCTGATTGAATGTAAGATTGGCTACTCTCACCAAATCATCTGTCAGCGCACCGCCAGAAGAGGACAAGTAGAAACTGCTGAGCGCCTCCACTGCCTTTCGCAACTCTGTGGTGACCTTGTATCTGGAAATCAATGGCCAGTACCAATTAATCGGCCAACAAATGCGTAAAAGCAGAAAGGTATACTGAAGGCAAAACAGTTACGTGTAATTTCGAAGAGGAATATTTGGAGAGTTGGCTCGATATACAGTAGTATTTCCTAATCCGGGGCTCATTGTCCTGAAAGAGATAAGTGACTCACATAACCTCACCGAAGGGAGGAGAAAAGGAAAACCACTCATTTCACCTTGCAACTGGTGTTCGGCGGAACTGCTGGTGATGTAGGGTAGACATCGAATCAGAATCTTCTGGAGGTGTAAAGGTTGGTGAACGCCCCACCTCAACAGTTCGAGAGAATGACGGTTGGGGACGTTCCAATGGAAGCAATGGAGAACTTGTAGCCTTGGGCGATGAGCTACGTGGCAGTGGACTCATGCTACGCTTAGGAGATTCTTTATCGAACCAAGTCTCAACCATGACGTTTTCAGACATGTAACGCTTCTGCGAGTCTGGTGTCACGGCTGGATGACTCGACGTCTCCTCCTGAAACTGGAGGGCGAAAAGAGATAGATGTGATTGGTCTAGACTTCAATAATCGCAGATCTTTTGAGGCCAAATGAATGAGGCTTTCGTCCATACGAGTATTTGCGAGCGTAAGTTGTTTAGAAAACCCGAACTTCACGCGCATGAGAGTACGCAGCGAGGGTTGAGTTAGCATAACTACGTTTTTTTGTAAAGTAAACGGACGTCAAAACAACTCGCCAATCCAATTAACAAAAATAACACCCCACAGCATTAAATTCGTTCCTCTCCCAAAAAAACCAGTACCACGTTTTCACATTGAGGAGTAAACAAGGCAGATCGCCTGGGAGGGGACTGACAAAATTAAGCAAAGACAACCTTGATGTAGATGTAAGCAGTGTGAGAAAAGTGGCTACCAAAATTTACAGGCTAGTAAAAAATACAGGAATTCCAAGTACTGTAGTGCTTCTATTCACTAATTCGAACTTAAGAAATTGCATTGACATTTGCTTTCACCTAACAGATGAATAGCAGTTTACAGGTGCTTTCATCTGACCAGACAATATCACCTACCATCGTTTCTTCAAATAAAAGACCTCTATGAATGCGGGTTTCCTATGCACCGAAACTCTAATTGTTATTTAGTCGACAATAACTTGAATCAGATTTAAAGCGATTAAGTAGAATTTTGCGATTTACAATCTATTGCCCATCGACTGAAAGGTTGCAATAGAACGCACTAATAATAGCGACGGTTATAAACTGCGACAGCAATAAAAATATTTAATCTTGTCATTACTAGAAGTTAAGGAAACCATAAATACGGTGCAAAAGATAGCCAATAAAAAGACGACCTTTTTCGAGTCCTTCAGGACAGCACTAAGAGAATCGATGAGCGCGCTTGGCGGAGGCTTTCCCTCACCGCTAGTTTCAAAGGTTTTTGAGGAAACCTTTCCCTCCTTATCTACGTGCCCAGCAATGCGTTTGATCCTATATGTCGTCACCTTCCTGCTAGATGCTTCTGTGGTCGCGGAAGAACGTGGAGTTGAGAGTGATGGTGAGAACGTCCGGGGTTCGGTCAGCGTTGCTTGGCTCCCTGTCTCCACGCGTCTGAAGAAACACTCTGTAGATCCACCGAAGTCCGACATCACTGGTGACTTATCCGTCGGTGTTGGAGTGTGCGATACACCCTGAGAGCGATAAATCACCAAGTCCGTATTAATCCCCAGGTTACTGCGTGGAGGTTCGGAAGCTGTTCGCTTGTTCACCATAAGAGGACGAACGTCCAAGCCAACTGAAAATGTTTGTGGTTTCGGTGGCGCAGCTGTCATCACCGTTGGTACTGACGTCACCTCTGCTTGTCTCAGCTCCTCAAGACGTTCAACAAGGCGACGAATAAAAAGAGATATATCGGTACGACTGTAACGATAGAGGCTTTTGATAAAAGTTCGATCAGCATTTGGATAATCTGCACAGATAGATCTTAGAAGACGGGCAAAATACTCGTCTAAATCGTCTGTCATACACGCGGAATTTCTTTTGTCTGGCGAATGAGAAGGATCTGTTGTAAACCCCCTTGTGGAAGTTATTGGTTTTACACACACCCCAAAGTTGCGCAAAAGAGGAGACCTCTTAGTGTAAGCAGCCTGAGATACGTTACGTTGTTTTGAAGGCGTGAGTTGTGCTGCAGCATCTCTACAGGTAGGGCGTTTACGCTTGATCTCCTCAGAAAAGTAACGGCTAAGTCTTTCCCAATAAATAGGCGGAAAGTCGGCAGGATTCACAGAGCGAGAACCAGTGTCGAGAAGGAAGTACTGGTTTACGTCCGAGTCACCAACACCAACTGAACGTGTCACTTTCGTCAATATGGGAGTCTGGCGACTGAGCGGTGCGATTTCAGCTTGAATTTGAGGCTTTCGTCGTGTAGTAATGGTATCTTCAATTATCTCTTCGTCATACTCATCGCCACCGTCGTCAATATATGCTCTTTCTTCCATCCGCTCCATAAGTTCTAGTTGCTCCAGTCGTCTTTTTTCCTCTTCCTCTTCTATCCGCTGCTGCAACTGAGCCTCGCGCTCTGCAATATTTTGCTCTCTTAACCGAAGCTCCTCCCTTTTTAAAGCTTCGTCGTAGAACTCGCTGCGAAGTCTTCGGGAAGTGCCAAAGATTAAAAACTCGTCTTGACCACTTTGAAACTTTACTGGTCCTTCAGCCGGTGAGATGACCTGGCGCGTGATTGGCTTTACATAGGCAACATTACCCTCATACACACCGTTCTGTCGATGTATTTCTGTAATAATTTCATCAGGAGTGTCCACATGTAGACTAAGACGTTGTGGACGTGGTGGTGTGCTACTGTAGGACGATGTCCGCAGCTGTTGCTGAAAATGACTATCCGTGCGATGTGAGCTGCCATCATCATCATGAATATATGAAATACATTCTTGCGCATGAACGGTTGGAGATAATGAGTTCCTAACCACAGTTGATTGTAGGAGCGAATCCATAAATTGATTTATGAGACGTCAAACGGACAAATGCTAAAATAAGGTGAGTTGCATTTTCAAAATATGGTGTACAAAGAACTCAAAAACAATTATAAAGTGGAGAATAGATGTGTATTTAGTGAATCTGCCAATAACATGCGTGAATTTTCAATCAAAATCAATTACCCATAAAAAACAGCCCTTGTGATTCAGGTATTGAATAGCAAAATGTGATGCTTTAGAGATAAAGGACAGTAAATATTTTCGTCGGCATATCAAAGGCATTGAAATGGACAATCGACAGGATGAAAAGGAGCTCTTACGAGTTGTTGGAGAATCAGCCGACTGAAAGACTAGAAAATTGGGAAACGCGGTGAAAAAAACCCAGGAGCCCAGACCTCGCTCACAGAGGTAACGACCAGCGAAAGTTTCAAGGTCAAGCCTCACACTACTTTTGCAAAATTAAACAAAATTTGTCAAGTAGTTAACAGCGCTAATTTTACCAACCATGTGCATGATTAGCATTATCCAGTATATTTTTCGAACTCGTATGTGAAATCGTTATATTAAAAAGCTTATTCAATACGCCCTAACGAAAATGCCAACGTTAGGATTACTAAACAATTAACAACTTTCACCATTAAACCCTCCAAGTGCCTTATTATACAGTCCTATCTGAATTTTCGTTCAGTGTATAGACCGACCCCGTTTATAATGTACACTTACCTATTACAGACCACCTTCCTTTACTAAAGCCACAACTAGATTAATCGGCTAACATGTACTTTCTCGTTCTCGAGTTTAAGGCAACTGTTTTTTGCAACCTGGCTTTCCAGTTGTTACACACATTGGCTACTCATACTGTGCCTTGTTGGAAGGAGACGCAAAATTCGAATGCCATACGGGTCGTGTGCACGAAACCTCTTTACGACTAGCTTGCATGTCTTAGATATGTCCCACTCCTGCTGAATGTGCCCATGCCGAAATGACCAATGGAGTGAGATTAAAAAAGACTATAATGGAGACAAATGGCTGCACTGATTGCTCCCAAAGTGCACTTATGCGGTTCATAATTCAGAATCACAGTGGTATTTGGAGAAGATTTATTTAATCCATTTGGCTTTACTGTGCGCTGTGCTTGAGTTATGCGGAGTGCGAAATAGTGCGGTATTATTTCCTTGTTCAGTAGCACCTTGAGGAGCCCTTGTTGAGATCTATGCCCATATGGGTTTCCAATCTCAGTTGCCGGCTACTAAAGCAAGGATTTTCGATTAAAACGTTTCCGGCTTTCTCCATAAGTAAATATCTTACCATGTACAAAAGCTTTTGGCCATTTTTCTTTGAGCAAGGCCTTATACAGTTGTTTCACCATTTCTTACCTTCGCATGCTGGCTTGAATTCCTCGATCGGTTCCTCAGCTAAAAGTAAAAAGTCGTAAGTATGCTGCCAAATACATTGGGAGGACCGATGTCAATATGCATTGCCATTCTTAACGATCTGCTGTCAGTACATACCTGCTCTTGACACAGGCTCCTCCTCGCATGCGGGTACGTAGCCTAAATCAAAATTACAAAAACGAATGTAAGTTCTTGACTTCATTTTGAACAACTCAAAGCTTGGTAACCTTTGATGCCCTCTTGTCAGTGCTCTTCGAATTCTATTGTAGATACACTATAGAACTCACATGACCTTGAGCCCCTGGATGCTAAAGCAAAAAAAAAATTTTACACAAGTTCCAATGGAAATAACTAAACCAATTTTTATACTTACACGAGCGTGTCATCCTTCTAGCATTGTATGGTTGTGCGCATCGCCCTAGACACATTTGCAAATGTCAATGCCAAAGTATTCCTCAAATACTGCACAAACGAAGTTAGCTACTACTTGGCCTTTGAGCATCAACGGGCAATACTTGATTTCATTCGAAAAAATTCTTTTTACGGAAAAACTCACTGCAGCAACATGAAGAACTGGGGCAACACGAAGATCCGCTGCGGCGGCACGGATCTGCAAAGAAAGTTCCGATTTTGCATCAAATTTAAAGACCTCAGTCCTCCTCATTTGTAATTGATAATCAGTTACTGAGTGTTTCGCCATTCACTTTACAACCTTTTACTATCATTTCGACTCCTTAAGGCCTTACCTGAAGGTTGTAGTTCATAATGCTCATCTTCGGAGCACACTTCTTTAGGTTTTCGTGCTAGGCAGCATGACGATTTTGAACCTGAACAAGGCATCCGAATTAATATCCACGTATATGTGGCGAGAACAGGGATGCATTGCCATAGACGAGTGAGCACTTACGAACTGGAGCAGTTTTAGTCTTCTGACAGCACGATGGAGTGCATGTTGCTGCGAGAAAAGTAAAACTCATCTAGAAAAGCGCCTACTTCCCAGAGGTCAGAGTATAAGAGTAAAGAGATCGTTGCTCTTACTTTTAGCACAGCACGATGAAGGGGCCGGTTTTTCTATGAAAGGTAGAAAGTTGATCAAAAGATAACTACAGGAAGTAAATAAATTCAAATTATCAGTCTCAGCTTTGCTCACTTGTGCACGGTTTCTGTGTACAGCAGCTAGAAGCTGAAAGGGCAAAGTGGAAATAGTTACATTTATGCTCGGATAAACAGTCACCGGTTGGTAGTTGTTTGACCTACAGCCACAGGGACTACTCCTAGGCTCTGGTGTTATCGGTCGTGAATAGGTCGCGCAACAGGGGGGCGGCGGGCAGTAGTATGGAATCGGTTGTGGCGGTGGTTGATAGCAAGCAACTATGAAGGAAGAACCAAGAGAAAGTAAGGTCATTTCCACACCTGCCTGAGTTCAAATTGCCAAGTGCGAACTTGCCTGGTGAGATTGGCATGATGCCAAAGGTAGCTAAAGTAAAAAAATTGAACCACAATTAAAGGTGGGGCATTTATGCGTAGAGGTATTTTGTGGACTCTATTAGCTGTCCATATACCCAATTTACCTGTAGGCATCGGACAACAGTATGTTGGTTGTGGTGGACAACAGATTGGCTGGGGTGGAGGACAGCAAATTGGCTGCAAATCAGTCATCGACGTCGAAACTATTTGAAATAAAAATAGCCAGCAGTCCTTCTATGTTAATGCTGTGGTCAAGAAGGAGTGGGGAAAAAATTAACGTAAAATGATAGCTTACTCGGTTGACAACTTGAACGACCTGAAACAAAAGTAGGTTATTGTTATTCGAATGGATGGTTAAACGAATGGAGTTGTATAATTTTTAATTATTCCTGACAAAAGTAGTCCAGTTGTACCAATGGATTCTAACTGCTTCAACTTACGGACTCGATAGCCCCTGTATTCCGGTGTAGGAACGGGTTCTGAAAGAATGCAGTTAACTGTAATTTTATTGCCCTTTTTCTAGTTTACGTATTTTACATGCACCAGTTGCGATTACCTGGATGAATTTCTGGGATTTCAGCTAAAATAGTAAACCATAGGAATGAGGTGATGTTTTATAAGACAAATTGTCTGCTGTAATCAAGAGATCTGGGGATACTTACGAATCGGTATATCAGGCATTTGCGCTGAAATAGTAGAGAAACTAATTAGAAGTGTTTAATAGACACCAAGGCGATGTGAGTAAGGCAACTTACGTATCTCATACATCGGCATTGGTGTGTTCTCTGCAAGAGATTTGAAGAGCATTAGTAAGAGGACAGAAAGAGGCAGATGCCGTATCCGCTAAAATTCATTGCTATTTTCCATTACCTGCAGCCACGATTTTCTCATTTTCTTCACATTTAATCACCGAAAGTTTTTGGCAAAATTCCGCAAGCAAATTCTTCTCGGACCCCGTATCCGCATGGTATGCCGGTACGCAAATTGACTCGAGTTGTCGACCTAAAGTGAAGTAAGAATTAGTCCCTCCTTTTAAGGGTGAATTGCGACTACAGGAGGCGTCCTAATGCCTTGTGCACTTACTCAGCATTGCCAATTGGCACTTCCTTTCACATTCTGAAGTAACAAGAAGTGCCAACTAATTATCTACCTATCCGCATAAAATCACAATAAGAAACCCGGTGATTGTCTTACCTTGGGCTTGAATTTGAGCCTTGTAGGCTTCCATTTCCTGTATGCAACGTTGAGTCATAGCTAAAAGACAATAAGCAATCCTGCATTCCCCATTTACTTCCAACAGGGATAGTCTTTGTAGGCATTTTAGAAAGCTCACCAATTTGCTGTCGAATCGGTGCTCCTCTTTGGTTCGCTTCCATAAGAGCTACAGCAAAAACAAGGTTTATTTGGATTTGTTTTTTTTATACTACATAAGTGGACAATTATTTTACCTTTCTCATATTGAGCGCGCCTTTTGGCCTCTCCGTCTCTTAGAACTTTTAATTTTTGACCTAAATAGATTGAGCAATGTACCAAACGCGTTCCAGAAGTGTAGGTGACCTTAACTATCCCTCTCAAATTGACTTACAGAAAAGTTGCATCAGCTCCTGCTCCTTTTGTTTTCGAGTACATTCGGCCTCTGAAAAGAAATGCTGGATGAAATCTTATAGCACAGCTCTGATGCTGCATTAACCAGTCGATTTCACGAGAAATGAATGCTACATTGAGCAGAGATCATTCCACACCCACCAGCAATCTTTCTTTTAACCTCTTCATTCCGCTTCCGCTCAGCTTCGGCCTTTCGACGAGCGGTTTCACGAGCCACTTCGTTCTCTGCTTGTTGACGTTTTTGAGCCACCTCGGCGTCGCGCTTGGCGATGAGCTGTTGCCGTCGTCTTTCCGCATCTTCTTCAGCCTCCCTCACCCTCTGTCTGTACTCCTCCATGTCCGCTATAGGTAAGACGGGCATTACTTTTAAATCTGATAAGCTTTTGTAGAACAGGCAACTGAAGTATCGAAAAGTAGACTTTATTGTGGAAAGTAGAGTAGAATGCCACGTCGAGTATGCTAATGAGTAAATGAAAAAATGATTTCGAATTACTACTCACGCTCTATGTATCGTATGTCGTACGCTGAGCCAACATTACTGGTCCCATAGCGTGGATAAGTAGCTGCAGGAAAGGAAACAGACTATTAAATGAAGTCGACTGCTCAATATTCTGGTAATGCTAAAACGAAGCTTAAGCGATAATCATTGTGCTCATTTGTCAGAGAGCGCTTTGATCTGACAAGATAAAATCACTTAAAATGAGATTAATGCCATCTTAGGTATTCATAAAAGGCTGCAACATGTACCAGAGGAAGCCAGATTGAGATTGCCAGAGCTTCCTCCGTAGACACGGCTACTCCTAACGCCGGTTCCTCCGTAAGCTCCACCACCACTGATACTTCCTGTGTATCCGCCTCCTCGGCCAGCTATTCTGCTGCCACCAACTCCATTGAACGCGTCTTCCATACCCCCGCTCATGCCAACAGCACCAGCATCATAGTTCATTCCACCCACTCCACCATTAATTGCTCCAGCACCGACGAAACCATTTATGCCTCCGACACCAAGGCCAAAGTTCCTGCTGCCAATGCTACCACTGAGTCCACCGAGAGCTCCGTTGAGTGCATTGACACTTGCACAGAGGCCGTTGATAGCTGCGATGCTGTTTAGACCTACCACCGTACTAGCCACATCGCCAGTTAGGACACCAACACCACTACTGTTGTTGTTGTTGGTGGTGCTGGTGGTGGTGGTGGTGTTGGGGTTGGGGTTGGTAATGGCGTTGTTACTGCTATTATTAGCAGTGGCGTTAAAATTTCGGTTGTCAACGTTCATTTCTTTATCAACTTTGTTGCTGTCATTGATATTAGCATCAACTCCAACACTGACAGGAGTATTAATTGCATGTCTTCTTAGTCTGCTGGGTGAGATACTTTCCTGGTCCGTATTTATGTTTGCTGACGATGCTGAAAGTCAAGAAGACAAAAGCTTTTATGAACAGTACCACTGATTATTAATAATAAATTCTAGCCTATGTCGGACACTCGTAATTACTGTAGTTATCTTCCACTACACAATCAATGGAACATCTTCGTGTTGACTAAAAATGCCCACAAAGTGCGGCCCCTTTTGACTTTATGCTTGTTATGATTACGCGCATGATTTGCAAAATAGGGTGCAAGGCGAATTAGCACCGCTTCCGACACTGCAACAGAGTAGCCGAGTAGATAGCACTTGATTTGCGACCAATTTAACCCGGTGCACGGAACTGTCATGAACAGCCACCAGTGACTGTGGAAAGAGGTGCGAGTTGGATGTAGGCCAAAGTACCGAAAACTCAAAACGCCTTTCAGTCCAACCACTTACATCCATATGGCACCATTACAACTTCTGGGACTAAAATCGGAACAATGGGTTTGTTATGTCATTATAAATCCCACGCTGTAAGGGATTGTGTTTTATCATTAAATTTACCCATTTGACTTTGGGGTTTGCAGATCTTCCTCAGGCAGCATTCTCCGCCTATTGGTATGATTATCAATTATTAAAGTATATATAACGGCAAAGTTTGAAAATGTGGTACCTTTTTCCCAGCTTTGACTTACGTGACTTGTTAAGATCTAAAACAAATCCAGGTAAAAAATTTTGATGATTCATAGTGCATTTTTAAGCTCACTGCAATCTTTGCTTGGCTATAAGGTGTACTACTGGATGCACATTAATGCTGATTTGGGATACTTCGTTGCCTTTGACCTTACTGGGGTAAAATAAGCGGCAATTTTAGGCAGTCTTGTTGTGAAGCGCATAGAGTGAACGGACAAATGTGTTAATAAAAATATGAACAAGTTTCAGAACGCACCGCCGCTGTAATACTCCATATCACAATGGGTACTACAACTACAACGCGGCGCCATGTCCATTCCGAAGCCCCTACCGCTGCAAACTAGTGGTGCAAAGTAATGAAAAAAAAACCATAATGCATCAACGCAATTTCCACACCTGCAACATTCTTTTCAATCAACTTTATCTTACCATTTAACTGGACGTTTGAATGACACGCGGCCTCTAATAAAAAAAGGGTACAATGGTGAGTGTTTTTTACATTCTTAAGCACCGAATCATGCTTTTTACAAACAAAGCTTACGCTGGCAAGTGCTCCTACGAAGTTTAGGCCAAGTAAATTTTTTCTTGCGTTGATTGGGGACCAAAACTAATGGTTGGAATAAAACATTATTTAATCAACGATTTGCTTTACTAACGGCTCGTGCCCGGAGCAAATATTTTTTTGCTTCAATGTAAAATTGGTGAACGTACCGGTGTCTGAATTTGGTGAGCTAAAATGTAGTTGAGGTACTAAATAGTGTCCACCATGGGCATCAGTATCCATGGCTGCATGTGGATGAATTGCGGATTGGGCTCTCCCATTTTGGGGTAAATTATTGAATTCTAAGGAAAAGCAAGAAACTCGGTGAGTCTATTCCGTGGAAAAAATAGTCGACAAAAGATGAGTGAAGCGTACTAGGCATTTGGTTGATGAGCTCAATGAGTTGATTTAGCTTGTCATCGTCAATTGGTCCATAAGTTGGAGCTAAAATTGCATAAATTGTTACTTTTCGCTGTGGGTTATTAGCATCAGTGTAAATAAAAGCTTTTAAAGAGTCATTACTTCACCCATAAGTTGTATTGCAAAGGCAATTAAACGAGAAATGATCAGTATCAATCTCTACATATGCATGTGTTACTTTAATAAATCAATGGAAAAAATAACTGAATTTCTAACATTTTCCAGAAGTCATTCCATTCGGGTAATCTTTTTTCGGCAACGGAGGGTAGGTTACATTTGGACGGTAATTCCTGGGTCCATTGTCTACGTAAATAAGAGCAACATTTTTTAAATTCAAAAGCTCGTATAATCATTGTTCTTGCCAATCTTTCAGCTTTCCAATCTGCTCCTAGTGACAGTATTATGCCACTCTCCATGCTCCATCATTGCGAACATAGTAAAGTGACCATTTTGTATCCATTAAAAGGGTATAAGTTTGATGAACTAGGAATACATATGGATTTGACCGCATAGTGAAAGCGTTTGCAATTACTTCAACCCCCTGCTTATAAAGATTATGATCACGTACTACCCCTAATCGCATTTCCTTGCTGGAGATTGTAGGTCTGATCCTGTGATGGCATTTCACGACAATCACGCGAAGGAGGATTCGAATAGGAAACTATAAATAATTTGAAAAAGTGTATATTCAGTATACGTGCTTCTGCTTTAGTGGCCCATTCCGTGCGGTTCTTTTACTTCACGGTTCATTCAGTCGAATCATGCTTATGGTTTGGAGGTGCAATTCCATTGTAACATGCAGGGGTCAGACTTATCAATTTGATAATGTATTATTTATGCCGTAGCATATTGGTTTGGTAGAAAATTGGGGCAAAGGTTATTTACCTGCCTTTCCTTGGTTTTCGCGAGGCAAATCAGTTGAGTAATCCCTCTCCGGCATTTCGTGGTAGTTATGACCATAAAAGGCGCTTCCTACTCCGCAGTCTGAAAAATTGGGTAGGATTGCTTTGAGGGAATTATGAAATTGTAAGGCCAAAGCAAAATTCGCCAGCTTACTTGTCTCATAGGCTGTTTGTTCCATTTCTATAGGCGCAATGACTTCGTGGTAGAATACGGAGCTCAGAGTTTGTTTATCTCCTCACCGGCATATTCTTGCCCCTTATATACACATATCGGGAGGAAGTGCAGTTGCTAAAGTACCTCGTGCCACTATATCCCTCCGTCTCATTATACCCTCATATCAAATTGGAATTGACTAATAGTCCGCTTGAGGACAATGACAATCAAGAGCTTCACATCGCAGTGCGAAAGAAAAAGTCAGGAGATTTTGGGTAATAAGTACATATTTTAGGAAAAAAAGGGTCATTATAACCTCTAGCAGCTCGTAAATTCAGATTACCATATCTGTTGACTGCCTTTGCAGCACAATTACTGGTTAGTTGTACGTAAGGCGTTTTGGCAACCGCAAAAGAAGTCAGCGGTGTGGGAAAAGTATAATTCGAACATGCTGTGCATAGATCGTGCAGCTGATAGTCTGCCAAACTTTGCTAGTGCCCACAATCACTAGCTAACATGCACACATGCAGTAGTGTTAAAGCTCAGTCAACGAACATGCAAATAAACGAGGATTTTGCCAATCAAAAGTTTCCACCGACCAGTGCCTCCTGTCGTAGTTGTGATCATTTGGGACTTTTTGCTTTACTTCACTTAAAAATGCCTATAAAATTGCTCCCCTTGTTGGTACATTGCACATGTTTTGATACCAAGAGAATGCTTACGTAGTTTTGCCCCCAATCATTCCTCAAGTCGAGACTTCACGATACTTATGCTGCTACTATTAACCATTTCAGGGGCGCAAATGCAAGAAAAAAGTGTAAGAAATCTCATTAATTAGACAGTGTAAATCGAAGTAGAGTAGAGCTTTGGAGCCATTATAACAGTTGTAGGCGTTCCTAAAAGCTATTAATAAAGTCGGTAAGGTCTTGGTCTAGTAAAACAAACGACATTTCCGACTACAAACTTCATTTAACTAACGATAAAGCTTGCCAATGCAAAATTAGCGAGATATCCTCATGCATTGCGAAACTTTAGTCCTTACACTTACGCACTGACTTAAGAGGGCGAAAAACATGGTAGGGTATCATCTCTCCGAAGCAAAGTTACCTCTTTTTGGGGCTAGGCATTAGTCAGCTGAAGTGCTTGAATGCAACTACTAATATGGTGACAAATCAAAGAGACCACTCCTAGTATTGTCACCGACCGTTTATGTACTCATCAAGGAATTGTGCGTGTAGATTGTGTAAACGGCACTGGGTCCAAATCCATCCGTGACCAATTAGGTTAAGGTGAGCCTGATGAAACAGAGTGTTCCAACAAATAATGTATCGCTGAGAGCTGCACAGGTGTGCATCTACTCAGAGAGCTTAAAGTGACTGGTCTTGGTGATTTGGAACCTAGAACTTAGTGATATTTTAGAAAGTTCCAATATGGCAGCAAAGCTTCTTCTAATGGATGGAAATCGGGATGAATGCTGACGGTAAATGAGAGCTTTTATAACACGTATTCTTGCATCCCATCTTGCCACAGTGAAAGCATCAGTGTTAAAATCCTAGAATTAATAACAAAGAACAAGTGTTTCAAACTTAGCCTCATGTAGTTTAGGTCGCTTTGATCCCCATAAAGCACCAGGATTCAGATCAAAGCAGGATTGTGTCCTATAGATTGATTGAAGTTTGGTAACAATTAATGAAATTTATTTAGTCGCCACTTGCTCTCCTTTCTCAAAACACCCTTGCGATTTGCAGTTTCGAGGTATATCAGACATTCGCTGCTTTCATCATTGACCAATTCTAAGGCATCGTTCCATCCACAACATATCAGTGAATCTTTACTGAGTTGCTATCCCATGGATCTGTTGTTTACTCCATTTTGCAAGCTTACAAATTCTACTTAAAGATCATATTGTAATGCTGATTGTGTCCTGCTAGCCCAAACTTATGGGCTCATCTAAACAGAAGTGGTTGATCCCAATTGTGCCTTTATAAATCGCCATGATGTTGATGGTATTGCTAGTTGGCTATACAGCTGTCACATTCGATGCAGTGGATGAGGACAGCACCCTCATTCAAAATAATCAGCCCTTTAGCCCCGAATGAGAAGTTCTAACTTCCTTCTTTCTCAGCATCATGTGTACAGACTGTTCGTGACCTCCATTTGAACGTCTTACACACTGACTGTAGCTGAGGCACAAAAGTACTTGCGCTACCGCTGGGTCCACATCAAGCTACATTAGTCGTTCTCATCAGTCATCCAAGTAGCCCTTTGATTGCAAGTGTACTTAGCACATAATTACATTTTATGTAGGTCAGCAGTAGTGTGCTGGAGTTTGATACTCTTCTGTTTCACTTAATAAGCGTTCAATATCAATTTCCTTACTACAGACCAAAAGTTAGCATGTAATGCTGTACTTTTGGCTATTCATCCCCTTAGTCCTAAATCTTGTAAATTAAAAATGTTTAAAACGCCTAAAATCGAAGCGCAACCATCAAGAATTGAAATTTGTTGATGATACTCAGGACTGAGTCGCTTAAGGTTCTTCTTCGAGACCTGCTTATCTTCTGCCATAGTAAGGTCTAGCGAAGGGGAAGCAGATTGTCAAGCCTTTTGAAAGCAAAGTTGTGTTGTTACCGTCCTTCCAGCAAATATTGCTTGTTTCTACAACAAACTGCTTATGACTTATTGTCTTTTGCAGCCAAAACGAAAATTGATAACGATGGATTATTAGTTACTCAATTTTCTCGAAATTCATTGAGATTTCAGACGAACTAAATTTGTGCATTTACTCTCTACTTAAGTGACAATTTTAAGACGGAACTAAAATGCGGTAGTGGCTGAGTTTTATTGTTATTCTGAGTTAAACTTTGCTATAAAAGTAATCGGACACTAACTTTGGTTTTCGGATGGGTCAGAAATGAACAAAATCCACTTCAAGGAGGTATCAACGGGATATCACGTGAAAATCAAAGCCTTTATGTTTAGAATCGCTTTCCTATGCTTCGACCTTTACTTACTCGTATAAAGTACGCTCCCTCTAAACAGAAACGGTGTACTACGATTTGATTGCAGAAAGGGCACTCAAATGAAAGCGGAACTTTGATCTCACGGTTGTGCTCAGCAATGATGTCAACTTGTTTACAGTTCTCCCAGCGGAAGCGTCAAATTGGCCTTGTTTTATAGCACTAAGTCCATAGAGTTAGTGGTGTGTCAAACAGGCCTGATCAGAAAGACTGGGATGGCGACCAAAATTTTACGGTGAACGCAGTATAGTTAGGAACCAAGTTTTTTAAAAGCATAAGCAAAGCTCTCTTCTAAAATTCACACGTATGGAAAACGTACAGTAGATGAGCTGGTCCATTTCTTAGCAGTAGGACGGTCAAGTGATTTGTGCAATGATTCATGGAGCGCAGTATCAGTTACCAGTTCTCATCACGGGGGTAAGTTCCATATACATAGTCGAAGCGAAGTCACCTGACTGGTCACCAAGTCTAGCCTATTCATAAGTATGCATTGGAGGAAGAAGTCGATACATTCGGTGAGCTCAAGTGTTCAAAATCATTGCTAATTTTGAAACTTGGATGCGTTTTTCCTGTCACAACAGTCGTTAGCTTCGATCAGTGCAAAAGATTTGACTGTTTAAAGGCAATGTGTTAACAGCATCCTCCGACTTTCTCGAAGGCTAAGGCAGGCCCCATGGTAGAGCAGAATGTATGCTGCCATAAACAGATGTGATAGGGCTTTTACCTTAATCACAGAACCATCAAACGCAAAGCCATGAACAAAAAAACTCAAAAATATACAGGGTAGTACACAGCTTAGCTACCCTCTAACCTCGGAGACTAAAACGTATTCAACTAAATAATGGTTCATCCGCAAAGCTACCACAAACTATCCTCCGTTGCACATACAACTTAAAACACCAGCTTCAGTTTCACTAACTCCTCTTCATAAATAATATAACAGCTGTAATTCCTTTTAATTCGAAAGCTGTATTAAGATATGCATGCTTTTTACCTCATGGCTTGCAAGCCGATTTATTTGGTATTGAGTAATTTATTGTGAGGCCGCAATCCAACAATGCCCGCTCATTTCCATCGAACTGAGCTCTACCCTGCAACTGACATTAACGTAGATGACTCTATCGACTCACGTTGTAACAGCATCCCAAAAGAACACTAAACCGGAATGAGTCCCAACGATAGCTGACATTTAAAACATCTTCCTTAAGGCTATTAACAAATTATCCCGTCTGTAGTATGTGTTCTCTTTCGTCGCATTAAAAATTAGCATTTAAGAATTGAAACCAAAGCAGCTATCCTCTAAGATTGTTTGTCATACGCCACCACCGGTAGAGCAGTCCACGCCATGGCTCGGTATCCATACCACCGTGCGGAGGAAAGCAACAACCTCAAGTGCCTGTCCACCCGAAGTGGGGAGTTAAATACCTAACCTACGTCAGCTATCATCCAATCTCAAAGCAATGTTTTCCTGCTATGCATTACAATCCGACGATCGCCAGACATGATCATACAAAGTGAAATGCCCACGGTTCTGCACAAATAAGAAAGTCAATTCCTGTTTTCAAATCCCAAATTAAAGCACTGGACCCCCTTGAAACTACAAAGTAATTAGCTCACACTATTCGCAGCAGATATTTGGGTTAAATAAGAGTTTCTCATTATTGGAAATTATGACCCCCCTGTGTTGCCATAGTTTGTTAACTCTATTTTTTCGGTGCTTTCCTATAATAGCAAGTTCATTCATCTTAGCTTCCCACCTGTCTCAGACACTTTAATGATTTGAAAGTTCACCACTTTTGATATGCTTTTATTTAATCGTTTATGATGTCTACCAACGCGAAGAATTTTTTGCTATACGCAGGAGACTTAGCTTTAGATAACTGAATCAACTAATCATTCATCGATATATTGCACAGCAGAACCGCATCACTTTATGGAGGCTTATCTCGCTCCGATGCAGAAGTATGTCAATCCAAAAAAACCACTTATTAAAATAACCATGCTTACCAGGGAAAGGGAGAGGAGACGATAAGGAAATGTAGGTGAGGAAAAGAGGAGGGAGTTTGTAAAAATTCGGGGTATTCATCGGAATCATTGTCAGCCGACTTTACACAGCACCCAATCAACAAGAGTTTTGCATTTGGGAGGAAGGTAATCACAGTTAGAAACTCTTAAATTTTGCGGATCTTAAATCACCAACGTAGAAAAGGGAGCCCAGTCTCTGGAAGCTTTAAGGACAAAAGGGAACTAAGTGGCATCAATTCGTTAGCTTTGGGCTTCACCCTCCTCCTCCAATGGAGAACAAATAAAGGGAATGGTGGAGTCAGAGAGTCCCGCCTTAGCTATGGATGGTACCATTGGGAGCTGAGGCGATGAGGAGATTGTTAACAAGGCGGCGGGCACCTCGATGGCATTTTGATCACCGTTGAAGTGCTGACACCAGGGCGACCTCATAGAACTCATGCCATTATTATGCTGTTGACGCTGCCGACGACGGTGGGACTGATGAGTCTCGTTACGGAGCCTAAATATCTGCCGAATCGGGAATTCCAAGAGAAAAACGAGCCCGCCAACCAGAAGCCAGAGGCCGCATAAACGCATCGACCAAACATACGAGCCGGTCAAGTCGTTCAGATAACCTGCAAAGAAATTAGCTGCTGACAATGCTTATGCCAATTCTGGACGTAGTGTTACTGTAGAATCACGGTTGATCAAATCTACAACAATATTTTAGTCGGAGTAACCTAAGCATCTATGCTATTGTCCAGGATGTAAAATACAAACATAATTACTTCATTTAAAAAGTAGGTTGTAATGTTCCAGGACTTCAGTCAAAGCAAAATAGTTCGCTGTTCAAAAGACAGTGAAATCATATTGTCAACTTCACGTCTACAGATAGTACAGTAGCATTAAATTGAGCTGACCCACCTTCGTTGGATGGTAATGCTTCGCATGATCAAGTCATTAATAATAGGCTAGCAGCCAGAAAATTAACGGTAAAAAAATAAAGTTGCCGCAATACTTCGTTCGCTCGGCTTTCAGCATCGGCGGCGACGAACTTTAGTCGCCGTATCTTTGCTGCCAGATCCAATTTCGCTTTTTTTGTCTGAATGAATGTTTTCAACCAAGCATTATCCTCTCTAATATCTAATAGAAAGTATCGGGACGCCACTGCCAACTATTCGTTCAATGCCAAATCACAATTTGGTTGCAAATGCTAAATAGTTGAAGTCAACTAATTAGTCAATATTTTGCCTTACTTTAGCGCAAATTTACAAATCCAGCTGAAACGATAAGAACACATTAGGACTAGCGATGGCAACAGATTGGAGTATTAGCAAACAGAGAGGACTTGAAATTACTTTCAAAGCGATCGCCAAAGAATAAATTACCTGGATCACACATCTCATTGTCAAGATGTGGCGAAGGGCTTCAATAGGACCCTTCCATCTACGTTTATAAAGTTGCTGGACCAATAGTAGTAGGCACCAGAGCCTCCAAGAAAATTTGCCCTATAACACGATTGCCATATCTTTCTCATGGTTTTAAGCCTAAGCAATCTATTACGACCCAACCCTGAACTTAGTGAAACATAATGAAAAAGAAGTCAAATTATGTTTACGCATTGCAAACGCAAAGATGGTGGTGAACCTTTCGAGGTACTTCTCAACCTCGATAAATGAAATTCTGCTCAGTTAAATGTCAAATTTTTGCAAGCCATAAATAGTGTAGCAATGAAATCGAACAGAGAAATTTGCTCCGTAAGTTTGATTAATTTCATCACTGATTCACCGCAGTAGATAAAATGCGGAAGACAAGCACGGCTTATGGAGTAATAAAACCGCTAACGTTGAATTTGAATTTCGCAAGAAGCATTCGCGCCAAATTGAGACTTCAATTCTTGAAAAGACTAACATTTTGGTGGCATTGAACGAGCACCAGACTTTCAAATTCAGATATGCCGAGGAATATTTGCATAAACTTCTCCCACGGACCAATTTTTTCCAACGGTAGACAGAAATCTCATGCACTGACCGTATTGTCTACAGAATTGACGCCATATTCTGATCTGGTAACTGAATCTCCACAAATAAGCCCATCGATCGTACATGCACAGACGGATAACTTTAAACCGCTCATGAGTTGACCATCGTTTCACTGCATTGTACTGTTCTTCAGATCTTCTGCATAGACAAGTCGTATATAGAGTTTGTTATCTTTTCCCGCAAGAAATTATCCCAACACACCCTGTGTACCTCATTAACCCATCGTTCACCATTGTAGCCTGTCATCTTGAATGGTTTTGACTGAAGCGGACTGATCCAAACACGACATATGCGTTGAGTGACAGTGTGGGCCTGGAAAAAAACAGAACACACCAGGAGATTGTCACAGGATGTAGTGAGTGAAGTCTTATTACGCGCAGCTATAAAGTAAAAGGTCCGAGTATGATTACGAGTTTCTTGTGACGCGAAAATCTAAGCTTAGTTGAAAGTAAGAATTAGAGTTCCAGGAACGCACCGATGACAGCCTGAGCAGGTACGTACAAGAGACCGAGATTGACCATCATGATGGCGAGAGATTTTGCTAAGCGTTCCGGACCTACCCAGTCGGAGAGAACAATTATCATTTGAGTCATTGCGGTCCCGCTGCATACTCCTTGCAGTGCGAAGCAGACATAATAAGCGGCCGTTTGCGCAATTGTAGGGGAGCTCTCGGGAAGTCGCTGTAACAGAAAATAGTCTTTCATTTTAGAATAAATCTCATTTCCACTAATGCTGTGAGTGTTTAATCATCATCCTCGCTTCTAGATCCATCTCACAAATAGCAAATGCGTGAAGCTGGTGAGTGATGGCAATGATGCCATATAAGGAAGTATTTGCTTTGACCATACATCCCTTTTTAGTTCAAACTACTACAGGAAAGAAATAGGTTTTTGGTTGAGGAACTTAAAAACGAAAGAACACCAAAGTATTACCCTAAGAAATTGCCATTTGTCTTGACTCGAATGACGGCTATGGCGCCGTGACGATTGCACAAGCCACGAAGGTCTGTATAAACACCAGGTCAATTCGGAAGTGGAGTGGCACCTGATGATGTAAATAATCAGTTCAAGTGAAGATCGACCTTGGCAACAAGGTAAGACAAATGAGTGTAGCCGTGATGCTGCAAACGTCACTCGGTTCAGAAAAATAAAACCATGCCCCGTGGTTCAAGCAAAACTTTGCTTGAAAGTTAAACTCCAAATTCCAATAACAAGTCCACTTTGGATAGGCATTATGGAGCATCGGAAAACTGTACAAACGAATTGTACCACACAAAAGGGTTTAAAATCACATTTAACAGCGTGAATTCTCCCACAATTCGGCTATCGTATCGATGACTTGATGCTACGATCTGTCGAATTAACCAATGGTCTCTGAATCACTTTCCAATCCAATCCAAAAGCAGCAAATCCAAATCCAAATCCAAAGAAGCAAATGGTCAGTACTCAGCTTAGCTAACCGACAATGGCACTTCCAAGTGATATTTTCCCCAAATAAACCCACTTACACCTCCTTAAATAAATACACAAATGAGAGAAATGTACCCAAAGATACACAATTTGATCCTTATTTGATTTGGCATTGTTTATCAGAATGTGATCAATCCGTTGCTTAAGGTTTCAAAACGCTATTATTGCCAGCATTAACAAGCCATAATTAGGCAAACTGATGGTAAAGAAATAGCAAAGTTCGTTTATTTACGAGTCAATCAGAATGTGTCCTATGCATGCAAAGAGAGATGATGCAGTAAAAGGGACTTCATCCTGCAGTATTCATTTTTCATAGCACATCTAGAAATATCGCACACTACATACCTTTGCTCCCATTCTATTGTCAACTCCTTGTCCATCCTTACACAACTTATTCATCTTCAGGGCGACAATTCCGCCTCCAATTAAAAGGACTTACGATTTAAAAGACACTAGAGTGCCTTTGCCTGAAGCTACACAGCATCTTGAAGAAAGGGAATGCTGGGGCGACAGGATTTCGAGTATGCTTCGCTATTGCCCACTACCACTTGGCATTAACGCGGAAATACTAGCTTTCAGTAGAGTATAGCATG
>UYWX01000241.1:0-23373 GCA_900622495.1 Hydatigera taeniaeformis
TTATAATTGAATCCGGTTTACTGAGTTTTGAAATACGTTTATGATTGTAAATCGGGTCACGAGACTCACGTTCTCTGGGTGTTTGAGGTGAGGCGTAAACCTTTCGCGGATGAGACGCATAGCTACTGAAGGAGTTTCATTAAAAAGACTTGGTTCCCCATCGACCATTTCAATAATTAGCACTCCAAAGGACCAAATGTCGACTGCTGTGCCGTACGGAGCTCGAGCAATCACTTCTGGTGCCATCCAATAAGGTGTCCCAACTAAACTTCTTCGGCGTGGACACTGCGGAGTAATCTTCAAAGCCAACGCATCGTGTATTTGTACACACATTCATTTTAATCCATCGTTATAAACCAAGAAGACTGTGCCAACAAACTGCGCATTAGCAACGGCATGATTGGTTTTTTCATTGTAATGCAAAAATCATTTTGATGGATTTAATCTTTAATCTTTTCACTCCCTTCAGCGGTTGAAAAGGTTGGTCGATGTCCTTTTTATGCACTAACTTGTTGTACAGCATGGTCGAAGCATTATAAGCAAACAAGACGTAATTTATGTATAACGTAGGTTTACATAAACACGGAACAAGACATACCGTAGCGCAAAATCCGAAATCGGAGAGTTTTACTTTAAAATCAGAAGCAAGTAAAATGGAGTCTGATTTGACGTCTCGGTGAATTATGCCGTTGCTGTGAAGGAAGGCCAATGCGGAAAGAATGGGAATACTCAGGGTCGCTATTTGCTTTTCGCTTAATCTATAAAAATAAGCAATACACTAACGCTGCGTCCCTCCACCTTTGCTATTTGTTTTGAGAAGAGCGCCGCATCACCAAGTTGAAGAAGGCGTACGTTAATGAAGTACGGAAAGTGGGGTAGGCACAAGTGGGAGATTTTTCTTGAATTCACTGAAGTCATTTTAAGATAGTTTGGAAGCACTCTACTTACTCTTTGATACACGTAAAAGTTAACACGTTTCGACCCAAGCCACCCCATTTACAAACTATGGCATCTGCTTAACAAATGGATCAATCAGTACATTCCAATGGTCTCAGCCTCTTATGCATTTGCAGGCGAATTTTAAACCAAATATTGTATTTATTTTTCCTTACGTCCTATTATTTTACCGTCAACTACGTGATGCTGAATGAATAAGCGATTTGAGTTGTTCCTTGGACCTAATTTTTTTGCAAAGTTAGTAACTGCAAAAGCAAACCTTATGAAAAACTTGATGATTAGTTGAAACTGTACACAATTTTGGAGACAAAAACCTCCCTACAGACCTCGCAACTCAAGATTATTTGACCTCATGCCAGCTCCCGACCAAGATGCAAATTTATTCGGGGCGGAATACGAGCAATAATCGCACCCATGAATATCGAATGCGCCTCTTCGAGCTGATTATGCAGTTGCTTATGAAATGCTTCTTCCGTCATGCGAGCGGTGAAATTTTGCTGAGTGCGCCACAGCTTTTGCATGAACAACACAATGGGAGGAAATCGCATACGTATAGCTGATTTGACAGTACGTGAACTACCATCCGTTTGATTGAAGAGCACGCGGAAGAGCCTTCTTAAATGTCACACAACCTTACCTAATCAGATCGCGAGATCAATCAATGCCATCATAGAGCTTATGAATGCCTGAGAAAAATGAATCCTTGTATCGAATACCGGCTTGTCAAATTTTAACTTGCTTAAAATGTGGACCATAAAGAGCAAAAAGCTTTCGCTTACCGAGTATGCGAGATAAAGGATGTAAGCGCGCCGCAATCCATGAACTCCATAACCACCCAAAAGTCGTCATTAACCAGGTAGCAGGAAAACATTTTCACAATATTTGGATGGGAAAATGTGCGCATGAGCACCGCCTAAAAAGAATGCGCTTGAAGGTAAATCTTCAGTAGCAACGCAGCATTTCCGGCCGTTAAGCTCGCATCCTCAAAGAGGACCGATTCACACACTAGTGGATAAGCTCTTGACACTTTTTTACTCGCTTTGTTACACTTCATATCACAGAGCCAACTAGACCCGTAAATTTGTCAAGAAATAACTGCATAATACCAGTTATCAGTACTTCCACCACTTAAATGAAGATTTCAGGTTGCAAATCAGAGTTTGGAAAGGTAACAGAATGTGCAACGCCAGCTCTCATTGTCTTCCCAGCAAGAACAACAAATAGCCAGACTTGTGCTTCCAGGCACATTGTGTCGAAAAAAATCTAACTTTCGATAGAGAAAATGGTTGATAACTTAACACTGGTAATAATTAATTCTTCCAACTATACTTCGAACTGTATAAAACGCGTTCAACTATTTCCTAGCCTTGAAGTGTGGTAAAATAGCTCTTGTAAGGTCAAATCGACTCAAACGGCCATCAGAACTAGGATCCCAATAATTTTGACTTTACACATGGAAAATTTGCATTGTAACAAAACATTCGTTTTACCATCACGTCAAGACTTCATAAAAAGAGAACGGGCGTCAACACAGGATCTCGGTAAATACATGGACCTACATTCTTAGTATATTATAACCCAAATGAAGGGGACGCAAGTAATTTCTATGTCGTGCAAAAGACGCCTTTAAAATTGCTTAGAGGCTGAAAACCTTCCTCCTTCCTGTGATTGCGCACATGAGCAGAGATCGCTGGACAGCGGCATAAAGCGTTCAAGCGGGAAATGGGCATCCCGCGATTCCTCCGTAAAAACAAGGCGAAAAGCTTTACCTGTTTATCATGCTTGTTCAGAATCAATTTGCATTTGAGCATCTACTCATCACACTTCTAGGCCATCAAACCAAAATCATTTTTCGCTTATGCCTTTTAAATAGAGTTAACATGCAATTGTCAATTGTCCGTAGGTTTTGCTTTGAGCGATAGATTTCAGTGACTTTGAGGTGCATGAAAACATGTCAGCTAATACAATTGCTCGCCGAAGACCCTGACTTTTTCTGATTTCTCATGCGCCAAAGTATGTGAAAGTTAACATCTCTCAAGGTGTAATTAAATCGAATAATGATTTACTGGGTCCAGTTTACCTCATTGATAAGGAGCTCTGGTCGTTGCTGGTTGGCAATTTTCATTTTCTTTACAGCCACAAGGGCCCCATCTAGCGATCGGCGAGCCAATTTCACCACACTTGTGCTACCTTCACCAATTGTCCCAAGCTCCTTCAGCAGAGATCGAGGGTCTCCAGGATCAACCTCCTTGGACAGTAGATTCTTCAACTAAAAATATCATGTTGTACTCAAAAGAAATATGTCAGTGCCATCGAGTCTCCACCTGACTTAATTATCCATGCCAGAACTTAAACAGTTAATCGTAGCACAGTAGTGGTACGTTTCTGACTGTACCTTGTGCCATTGACATAGGATTAATAACATTACAAATTAACTGCGCATGAGAACAACCGCAAAAGATAAAAAGCTACTTGGCGTACGTGATGAGTGTTTTGTTGCGATAATCAAAACCTGCATTTCTCTTAGCACTGATGTTCGTAGAACAGGACCATTTGAGTTGCATAGGGTCACCCGGTGGACGTATCATTAAGCTAGCCAGGTTAGACAGGCGCCGTTTTAGCAAGTGATGCAGAGCGAAAGGTGATCATTTTTGTTTGCTCAAAATGCACACTTATAATGAACCAAAACGAGCGAGAATTTGAAGAATTTTTCAATTCAACGATAATCAAAAAATGTTAAACATTGATCCTTTGCTTAAAAATGGCGTTTTGATGTGCAACGATGAAGAAGATTCGTTTGTATTCCAGAAGCTTCCCTAAGCTGTTTAAAGCATTTTTAGTTAGAATATAATAGGGTAGAGGAATATTATGTGAACTCACAACAAAAATTTGGGTACCGTATCTTTGGCACTTACATTCGTGGCTACAAATGGTTTGAGATCTTTAGGCACCCTATTCAAAGGCAGTAATTTTTCTGTCGAGAGCAAAAGTTTCCATTTTCCACAGTTTTTGCGCCTACGCATCCATATCATACTATACCGGCTTTTTCAAGAGCATTTGAATAGTGTTTCAGAAATTGGTGCTCCTGTTGATAAAGCGTTGCGAGGACTTACAGTGACGTGCAGTGAAAGTGTCCAGACGGTGCACAAAAAAACAGATATTTCAAATGTCTTCCACTACTTTGCAAAAACAAGGATTTTTCGAAGCAAAGCGGTCACAATGACCAGCAAAGATTACTCATGCTTCACTTCAAAAGGTACTTTCAGTTATTGTTAACAACCTACATAGACGCGTAAAAATTAGTGTCACCCCCAAAGCTTCTCCATTTGCATCATTCGCACGACTTTCACCTATGATGCTGAAATATTATTTGCTTTCCTAATCGGAAAAATCCCCTCACCTGATTTGATGGCCTAGCGAATGTACTTGATGAATTCTGCTTTTCCGACCGAGTCGGCGTATCTCAATTTTATTTGATTTAAAGGAAAGGAAAGGTGGATTTTGCCATGAAAATAATGTTGCTTCTGAAAGTGAAGCAATTTGTACCAACATGGTCACGCCTATTACTGTGTTAGCAATTAATATTTCGCGCCATTCCTCACGAGGGTTTAATGAGGCTAACCCGATTAGTGGCTTGGCGCAGTTAAACTACAGTCTATCTTTCGTGCCATGCTCTCACATTCTGCCTCACACTGCATGAAACATCGGGGACACCACTTCAGAATGACAGCCATGCGCAAGGGTGCAGGTGACGCAAAATCCAAGAGATTCACATGAAGTTGGTAAAGCACTCACCGTCATCCCCACTGCAAATGGTGAGACTAAATGCTTTCCCTAGCTTAAACAAGTTAACAAATTTATAGCTATCACGATTAACAACCCCTGAATTAAATATCAATTTTCGTAGTGATAGTAAACTAGAAACTGATCATAGAATGCTTTAACGCTATGCAGAGCCGCCTTTTTGGCAGGAACTTGAAAATGAAGGCTAGTTAGTGTCTACAAAATTTCAAAAAAGAATCAAGTAAACTCAATGTGGTGGATTGACAATAGTTCTTATCTCCTTAGGAGTAGTAAGTGTGCGAGAAAACAAGGGAGGAGATGAGAAGTAGTCAGTTGTGATGCAGCAGCAGCAACACGCCCACTTTTCTTGCGCGTGATTTAATGAATGGTAATCAAAAATTCAATTTATTTTTAATTCAGTCCTTTGCTAATACGCAGTTTATTTTGTCGAAGAAGAGTCAGTAACTTTTCCTATGTTTGATGTTCCGGTACAAGTGGCAAACACAATGTCAACAAAACATGCGATCCAATAGGAACTTGCTTTCAACAGGTCGTAAAACCATTTAACTTACATTGCACTTTACTTGGTAATCTACGAAAGTGTGCTACATGAATAACACATGCCTTCAGACTTTAACAGAAAATGCACTTGAGATAACTCTACAAGTCTGCAATGAATGTTGCATGATATCTACGGCTTGCAGAATGTTTAATCCCCTTTCGAATGATCTGCAGCGCCAAGCATTTGCACACTTTTGCCTGCAAATTTTTTAAATTAGGGAGTCATGATCGGCGAATGTGTAGGTTAATACTATCCAAACGAAATTTTCAACCTTCTGATCAAACGTACACTACGACTTACTGCTTTCTAGGTGGTGTTAAACTCAATGTTGCGATGCCTTACAATTTTGCACAAGGCGAAACTGAATTGGCGAGGCGAATTATTTGTCCTACAGGTACTTACTTGAGTTACTGAGTAATTGGCGACCGGAATAGGAGGAAATTTTTGACGAACGGACCTTTGAAGAGGAGTTGAGGCTGGATCTTCGCTAAAATCATCCGATTTTACCAACGTCTTCAGATGATTTAATGACTTTGATTCGATGACTCTATTCCTTGTCTGTCTTTGCGGAACTGTTTTGGCTGAAGTCGGCTTCACTTTCAATGAGCCATCCGGATCTGCTGCACGTCTAACTGAAAACTGTGGTTGCAGTGTTCGGAGAGTGTTGATGGGTCGGCTTTGCGCACGCGGTGAATTTGGAAATCCGCACCTAATGCCCATCTGAAGCTGTTCCAGTTGACTCCATGTAGAGGGAGTTTCATAGCCATTCGGAGGAGTGAGCGACGCCCGACGTTCAGAGACAATCGCTCCATCGTAAACACTTCGATAGTTTCGATGAATATGTTGCCTCTGTGGAATCTCAATACGGGTAGGCATTTGAAATGCTATATGAGATCGGTATCGTTTGCATCGCCTTGCCACCGATGGCGAGGTGTCCACTATGCTTACGGAAAGTCGGGCAACCTAAATTTCCAATTTGAAGAGTACTTATTATGGTTTTGCCTGAACATTTCATTAGATCCACCGCCAAATAGTTATCAACAGCTTCAAGGTGCTTGACACCAACTGCTGTATATTGCAGCTTGCGTCTGCCTAAAGCTTTGTCTGAGGTAGAATTAAGCCTGAAGTCAAATAATCCGATTTCTTCTGATAAAAATGGGGCAAATCCTCATTCACGACAAAAAAATTTTGGTAAGGGATTTGATGACTAATAGCGAAAATTGTTATTTCTTCATTACAACGTTTCACGCCCATGCTGCAGTAAGCCACATTGACCGAATCGTCGGTGGAACTGCAAACTTACACTTTGATCATCGCTTGGTCTGAAACCTCTTGGCGCGGTGTGTCCACAACTCGCCTAATAAATGGGAAATATGAAAATTGTAGTTTTCTGCAAAACCGATAACAAACCAAGTACATCTATTCCGCTGCATTACACCCAAAAATTCAGGTTCACATCGGTATATGGGATGTAAGGAAGCAGTCTAATTTCTAACAGTAAAAAATTTTGCGAATTCTGATGGGCAATCTGTCCAAGAAAGCCAAACATTGGTTTACACGAGGTTACTTTGGGAGAATTTGCTTTTAAAGTTCATAAATGCTTTCCTTGAACAAAAAAACTATGCATTGTATTCACATCAGATCGAGATCGTTCTGACGCACCTTTAAATTCCTACAGTACATCAAATTTAGTAGAAAAGAACTGCAAACGAATGGTTAATCTTTTTGAGAGAACAATGTACTGAATTAGCATACATATTTGCTGAAAGCACGCCATACTCGATGTTCCAACGTGAGATGGCGTAAACGCCATCCCAAGTATGGTTCCTTTGTTTCAAACTGACGTCAAAATCCTACGATAAATTTCATTTTCATGGTTTTGGGAAAATTACTAATCGTTTTCGAGCATTAGTTAGTGAAAGACCTTATTCTACAAAGGGAAACTTGTTTTGTTAGACCTGGCTGCACTTTCGTCACCGCTGTGAGAACTGTCACATACAACAACTTCCGCGAGGGAGTCGAAGCTCATTTCCTTTCTCCTAACAGTTCACTCAAATGCCTGATCGCTTGCAATGATCAGGTGATCAAGCTCTTCCCCAAATTTAACAGATCCAGTGAAAAGGCAACAGTTTAACTGCCTGTCTATGCTGCACTTCGGAGAGGTCTGGGTGTGTACTAACGAGGTGAATGTGGTGCATCGTAAAATTTGATTGTTGCCTGAGGCAACTTAACAAGGAGGACTAGATGCGTCATCGCAAAGTCTACCGAAGAAATCTTCACGGATTGAGTCAAAGCGATGAGGTTACTAGGCTTGAAGAGCGGAACTGGGATCACAAAACGGTCAGTATTTTACTAAAGACGTAAGTGTTAAACCGAAAAGTAATATCGCACAAAAGAACATCGTACTGGCAAGGCTTAAATCAAGCAAACGAAAATTAGTTTAAGAGTTAGCTGACTCTAATTAGCCTCGCAGTTATAAAGCTTATGCAAAATGTGCCGGATCTACTCTTGGCTAAAAACTAATTTCGATTTCAACAACACATCTTTCGCATCTCCTCTAAATGAAGGAGTGGAGGAAACTGGAAAGCTGTCAAAGCGACATCGTGCTGTATAATCACCAATGCTTATTTTCAAAGCAGCGTGTACGTACGTGGGCACTTTTTGTGATCACACTGAAGTGTGGATAATTGACAAAAACTTATGACTTTTAACAAGCGACGTTCCTGTGCGTCCGATGGCACAGTAAGAAAACTGGACATAGGAATTTGGGAGAGACTTTCAGTTTATCCTGCATTAAAGCGATCTGTTATAAAACAAAATGGATGACCAAAGAAAGAAGTTCAAAAATCTCTTGACAACCTGCTACCTGATCTCTCCGAGGATCATGAGTATCCACGAGGCTTTTTTTGTTCGTATCCGACAACGAAGTCTAAAATTAAAGTATGTCACTGAGTTACAAACGTTGTTTCAGTGCAGTTTTTTTGTGATTAAAAAGCGACCGATTCAGTTTCCAGCATAAAGTTCATGCACCTTTCGGTCATTGATTCTCTCGGCATTCGAGCGGCCCACCTGGAACATAGACGCCAAAATGAGCTGCCATCTTCCACAGACTGGCATTCAGTGCCCTATTCTTTAACGCCTACCGAGTTTTTGCGTTCGTACATGCGACGAATCGGTGCGGCGTGTTGATCATCCATTCGTCCTCTCAACTGCCCATTCTTCTGGTCATTCAAAAGGAAGCATAATGAAGCCCCCTTCACAAGAGTTCCTAAGCCATAGCTTTGAGTTGGTTGCATGAAAAGGTCAAGATCGAGGACCACAAATAACAAACATAATTTCACTACTACAGAACAAAACTAACTCGAACGATCTGTGGGATATAACAATCTACTTATTTTTACTGAACAGCGCAATGCTTCAAATAGGCTGGCGGTGGTAATAGATTCTGGTGTACTAATATGAAGCAATTTGACAGTGCCTTTTAGAGCGATAATTGAAGATCTCAGGTTCATTTGCCGATCATGAAGCCATTGCACAAAACTTATAGGCTCAATGCGGAGTCGCCGAGCCCTCTCAAGTCTCCTTAGCTTTAATATAAATTCAAAACCTCTATTCAGAAAAGGCTTCTTTTCTAACATCAACCTGAGCGTGGTGTTGCCATAAACCATAAACTGATCGAAATAGAGCGAAGAAAAAACAACGGAGGAGAAACCTGCACGGCTCGAAACGTCACGGCATCAGAACTTATCCTCGGTAGTTTATCTCCTTCCCGAAACGGAGACCGATCAAACTCTTGCCTGTTGACCTTTGAGATTGTAAAGCGTAAGAATAATTGAAATTCGCAAGCGAGATGGATATTATTCTAAGTACTTTTCAGTCTGCGCATTCTAGAATCGGGATCCAAATTACTTTTTGTCAGTAAATAGCTAAAATAAAGTTTGATTTGTTACACCATATAGGGTAGAAAGTCAGTTAAGTAATAGAATCGCTTGAGTTTAAAAGTTGATGGCTCGGGTGAAAATTTGAAACGAAACAATAATTGCCCGACTTGCACAAATCGTTGAGAGATCTCTGCACCAAGTCACTATGAGTGCAAACAGTGAATCCTAATGTAAATCTCAGAGACACCTTTTTGATACCAGCCAAACTTTTCATAAGAAATACATATCCAGAAGACCAGAACAAATGAAAGCAATTATAATATCAACCTGGACAAAAGCTTAGTATCGAATCAATCCCAAAAAGGTGGTTGTGAGATTCCGAGGATAATGTGCAATGAACGATCCACATTAGAACAATGCACTTAATTATGGAACAATGGAGGCCTAGATTGTAATTAGCTGGCATCTTACACGGCTACTTTGCATCGTCCGAAGGATGTCGCTATTCGTTTGTGTGTAGGTGGTCACACTGCGCCCTATCTGTAGTAAAAAGCAAAGAAAACTGCATCACCGGTAGAAGTCATGACGAAGCTGCATGGTGTGGCGCATTACCTGCAGTGGCCTGATTTGTTGGTCTCTTGCTCTTTGGTTGTGCAGCACGCGCTGGGACGGAAGCTCATCGTAGTCTTTAGTGGCCTAACGGTTCAGAATACAAAACTTGTCTTAGGAGGAGGTGAAAAGCCTTTACCACAACACGCTTAAAGCAATTTTGTTAAATCTGCATAATGGCAACAGTTGTTACTGCTCTGCCTTTTGCTAGTTTAGCCTCGGAACAACTTCAGAACTCTGTTATCACTTACAGTATGAGTTGTATGATTTTCCATGCATTCAACCTCTATACTAAAGTTCCCCTGACTCTGTTCCTATTCTTAATCATCATACTGAGGAGCAATAAACAGCCTAAAGCAAATACAGAACGGGAATATTATAGAGGCAAACAAGTTATTTTAAATGAACTTCTAAAGCCATTTTAATTCAATCGGTCTGGGATCCCAAAAATATTATGAAGACAGTGCGATACACTTTGATTAAATTCAGCCGTTCATACTGTCTTTACCACAGTTGCATTCGATGAGGCAGTCATAGACACGAAAAGGTTCTTTTTGTATAATTGACACTAAATTATATCCGCGTAAGCTTCGGGGCAAACACTGGCAAGCGTTGTTAGACTGTGCAGTAAGTCCATAACTTCAAGGCACAAGTAGTGTATCGTACTGATTAAGATGGATGGTTTGGTATTGTAAGTTAAGCAAAGTTATATATCAAAGGGATAAGCTAACCATCATAACTTCCGACATTTTAGATTAAAATGACTGCTTTACCTTCAAATCATACGATGGAGGGCTGATTATGGATTCCTCATGAGTTTGCAGCAAAGTTTGAACTGTTTTTATTTACTAACCACGGTAGGAATTTTTCATATTCTTTAGAAACTCAAACATAGGCAGTTAAAAACGCAACAACCTTTTCAAAGTAACATTTTGAACTCTTAAGAGCTGCGTCCATCAACGCATTCGATTAGCTCTATTTAAAGTCAACTTATTATAATTAAACTGTAGGACCCACAAAAAGCACTAATTTGACAGCTTGGTACTCACCTGACATGTATTAGACCTGAGATTTTGTAAGCTTGAAGCATGGGAAGCCTGCATATTCAAAGCTTTTCCCATATGGCTGCCAATACGCATCGTTTGAGACCGTCTTCCATTACCATTTGGTAATTCCGAATCATTGACAAATCCATGATTTTGTTTATGAGGTAGTATCAGTGAGAAATCCATGAAGCTATCCTTCCGAGGGCGCTGAAACTTTTATAAATGAAGCAAAAGGCAATATTTAGGCATGCAAATGCGAAAACGCCAAAACTGTTAGTTAGATTAGAAAGTACGCCTCTAAAGTTTGAATTCAAAGGCTGTTACTGTGTAAAGTTTTTAAACAATAAAGTCTTTGAATCTTGGACTTACAAGCGCGCAAATGGGAGAAAGGTCATTCGATGTGCTTGACCCGTTATAATTGGAAAAAGTGACAGACGTAATGACTGCTGGGTGTCTATCTTGGGGCTTTTTATGGGCGGCAGTTGTTCCGGCGCCCCGATTCATCTGTCTCAAAGCTGTGTCAGCAACGCCATTCAGCCTGCGCTCCGGCGCCTAAAATTATTAACGGGCGTGAAATCCATGAAACCTTGCACCAAAGATATGTACTTGAACAATAAGTAAAAAAGGCTAAAATTCATGCTTTGCTATAAAAAACGCCCCAAAATTAAAATCATTAATGCTAAATATTTTATATAATGTAAAACGCAAAAAATCGTACACTATACCTAAAAAGTTCGACAAGAATCTGTTGAAAAAAAATCTTGTATGAATTCGGATTAACGCTGTAGAACACAGGACGACAAAATTAGCTAAAGACAAAGCTCAATTTCAAAAAGTAATACGTACGTAGCCAGACTTATACTTACTGATGAATAATGCTGCTGATCCTGTTGAAACTTCAGTTTTCTCTCAGTACGTGTGCTTCGCGGTTTTCCGCCAGGTTTTTCCAAATGCTTTACACCAAAAACCTGGCCTTCCAGAGGGCCACTTTGCCCCTTGGCTGATTTTTCGTTTCCCCTTACAGCTGCGACCAGTGCCATAACTTTTTGTAAATATGCAAGACACCTTGAAATTGGATCAAGAAGACCGACCACAATCGACTTGAAAGTGAGACGGCTCGTGTGAAGGTCATAAAAAAATTAAGTTGTTGAAGATAACATATAATTTATACACAACAATTATGATGTGCTTTTGGCCTTAGATGATAGTAGAAATTTTATAAACATGAATGTTTGTGAAATATACCACGTTGTTTTTTTAATCTAAACTTGTAATCTTTTTATTACAATAGGTTTGTTTGTATAAAGAATGAGTGCGGTATTTATTATCAAATGTTCCTTTGCGCAGGAACATAATCCAGCGGCCTGTTAAATACATGACTTAGACGTGCTTCAGAGTACTTTAATGGAATAGGTATTATTAGTCTCCTCAGTGACAAAATCAGCAAACAGTGAGGGTAGATTGTATTGGGGTTGTCTAGATTTTCGACCACCTAGCTAAGGCTGAACGCATAGTTATTAAGATAGAAGGGGTAAAAGCGAGGGGATGGTCTAGCCCAAAGGCCGGTTTAAGCGACAAAATCAAGATGGACCTTAAATACCCACCTATCATGCAGGTAATAAAATAGATAAAGTACTGCACAGGTGACGTGGTCACTGCGTTTTTTGTAGATTGGTAGTGCACTGCTTGGTTTATGTGACTACCTGACATTAGGCCGTAACTTTAAGAATTGTCTGACCCTTGTACTCGTGGGCTAGCCTTCGAGCTATGCTCAGGCCCATTTGCCCTGTCCTCTGTGAAACTCATGTATCCGGACTTATGTACTGTCTTCTTCCAGCCGGTGGAAAGTTTCGAGGGGCTACAGGCAGAGTGTATAACGTGCATTAAAATCCTTACTTCACCTCCTTCTTCATTCATACGTTAGCTTTAAACCTATTCGTCTGAAGCCGCTTTTGTTAATCATTTCGAGGCCGTCAGAGGTAAGAGAAAACACCTGCTTACTATAGGCGCCGCTTAAGGGTTTTATTTGCAAATGAATTTTCTGTTGACCTTATCAAGACAGATTTTTCTTTGCAATATCACTTGAATTCAGAGCATCGGGCGGTCTGCGATAATTATTTAAATTTGATAAGTCAGCTTGACTTAAATTCACATTACCATTCGGCCTTAAACAGTGTCCTAAGGGCAAACGCAGAAAGTAAATCAATATCTTTGAGAGTAGAACCAGCGCCTATTTGATTAGTCACATTCCATTACGCAGGACTAGCTATACCTCTGAAAACCATATTTTTCTCTAGCGTTTATGACACGCAGCAACTTATCACCAAAAGTCTTCCTATCGAACGCAGTGTTAGTTCTTATTTTTCGAGACGTTATCAATTCTCCCATCAGTGTTCTATAAACTTGTGGTCTAAGCCTACCCCAACTACCATAGCTAAAGTCGTTCAAGTTTGTCGAATGCTGCCTTAAGACCCCTTACGAAACGAAGGTAATACGTGGGCTGAATATATACAGTGCTCAAATAGCAGTAACTGTGGCTGTCTGTGTGACATTAAGGCCCATTCACCTGAAGAATCATGCATAGGCACCCCAGTAACCATAATCGGAGTGGAGAATTACAGGCACTATAGCGTTGTCATGCATAATCACTGATAATTAATGTCCACTTCAAAGTCCTTGTATTCAATATCCGTGTTGTAAAATCATATTCTGCTACCTTACCAAAGTGACCACTGTAATCGTTTAGAGTGTGTGATCCTCAGGGAAGATGGAGCATTTGTGGGATCGGTCTCCGGGATCGCGCCATTTGCTTTCTTAGCGGATCTGTCATGAAAGTATATACTTATGTAGAGAGCGCATTGGAAAACATGATCCGAAATTCTCCATTGATACAGATGAACGCCTGGAACAGAAAGATTGAAAGCGAATTGTAGGGTGACGGAAGGCAGACCCGAATTTTCTCCAACTTCTCTGGTAGCATACATCACTTGCAGCCAGAAATAATATGCATACGTTTGTTAGGAGAACAGCCACTTCTTTCTCAATAAAAGGTATAAGAATAATGTCTGTTCGGCGCCTATTCTATTTTCAAGTTCTATAGACAAGCTGTTGGCAAGCGGCTAAAACATCTTTTTGGTACGAGTTGGAGTTTTAATTCCGGTCACGTACTTGAAGAGCTATTTGATGGCTTCTATCCACCAAAATAGGCGTTTTTCCGCCCATTTCTGTGCGTTTATCAACTTTTATAACCTGCAGGATGTCAAATGAAGCCTTCCAAATCATACTGCCATTAGGGAAATCCATCGGTAAGGACTTAAATGAGAGAGGGTAGAAATTACAACTGAGCAGCACTTGCCGAAATCATTAAGGAAAGCTTTGCCTCAGAAGATACGTATTCATGCCCTATAATTTGTTTAGGCAATAATGCTGCGCTAAAGCCTTTCCGCATAGAAATGTGTCTTGTAAAGTATACCAACTCCTAATCTTTGACATAATAGCCAGCAGTACTGACTCTCTGACCCCTCTTTTAAGTACGGAGCCAGTGCGTGAGGAGTACGAAGATAGGTTCCTAGAGTGACTTTGGCTTTTCGCCTCATCAATCCTCTCCCACTTCCTTTCCTACTGCACACGGTGCCTAATAAGCTTCCTCAACTAACTTCCTCCTAAAGTTCGAGGTTCAGGCACCTGAAAGTAGGAAGGCAGGCTCTACAGTCACATCACCAGCCATGCCGAAATCCTAGTCTCTTCTCGAACTGTCGAAATATATCCACATAGCCAAGTCTTTTGTGCAACGCATTAGTTGTCCGAAAGGAGCCTCGAAGGTCAAAGATTACATTCCGTTTTAAACAGCATTTTTGCAAGAATACCAACGTAATCCTGGAAAATTAAATACTTTTTCCTCCCTATGCTTCGTTCCTTGCATTTAGCAACTGAATGATTTTGGGAGTCTTTACCCAAGGTCTCGATCTCCTTCAATTTGTCAATTTATACAGTTCTCTCAAAATACTTTGCCTATCTTAAGTAGACGCTGTAATACTTTGTTTACATAAGTATTTGAAGTTTTGAGGCGACTTTAAAATTCATCTGGTCCTTGTACGCGGGGACTGGAAATCGAACCATGCAGATATCCTATTCTTTCTTTCTCTCTTGTAGTACACGCATTCTACTTAACACAAATGACTTTTAGCTTCATCATTTGCATTTGCAAATTGTCCTTTAAGGTTCTTCCTTTGTGTTATGGTTCTAATATATTCAGCCTATTATTTGTTGTTAAGGTCTTTAGAAAACGAATCTTATTCGTGTAACAATTCTAAAGCTTGCTTATTTTTTCAAAATATAATAATTTCTTTTCTCAAAATCATATACGTTACAATGACTGAGCTCTCTTAATAGACACTCTGTTTATATGAATAGACGTGCAGTGCATATTTGTCAATCTGGAATGCTTGTATGACGGTAGTGTTAGATTTTGTTGCCGTTCTATCTTTCTCTGTCGACGGCCCTGTATTTGCTGTCGGTGTCCAGGTCTGCATACCATAGAAAGTGTGTGAAACCCTTTTATTCAAACGCAATATCACATGGAGCTTATTCATGCTAAGTGTGTGTAGCTTTTTTGCGTTTATAGTGTAGGGACGGTTTCATTAATTCTTATGTTCCATTACTTGCTGTAAGCAGCCTGTCTGTCCTACTTTGTAGCTCTACTTCACATCGAGAAGAAATGGGAGACGAAACTGCATTTATTAAATCTGCCTTTCCTGGTTTTGCGGACGAGATTGTTTTCATTAAGACCGCCTTTCCAACGGAAACATCGCTGGTTGCAGAGTTCGCTCTTATTTTGAACTTATTGCGTTGTAGTGATTGTGGTGTTAACCTCGGTATCGTGGTGACACCAGGAGTATGTGGCTCCCCTGTAAATGTGTTTCTCAGACTCGATATATTTTGTCCTCCAAAGGTATTCTCAATCTACTGTATTATTCTCAGTATCCTCTTTTGCCACCTGTTGTAAAAGTGGTAGGTGCAGTTGGACTATCAGATTCTGCTTTATCCAGGCTTCAATCAAGCATCGCTGCCGTGCTTATTTCTTGTGATAAGGATTATGCTATCTTTCCGTTGATCGAGGTATTTCGCATGAAATAATTGCTGATGTGTCTGTCGCTCATTAAAGGATATGCTATCTGAATAGTTATCGTTGTTGCTAGATCCATTTTTTACAATTCAGCGTCTAGTGGATAAAACGAGGTCGTTTTCGATGTGCACATGGTCAATTAATTTGCTTAAGTATCGGCGCTTAAGTTCATCAGCGTAAAACTTTGGAAATCTCTTTCCCAATTTTTATCGGTGCTCAGCAGTATTATTAAGCGCGGTGTACATTCCATTGGCATTTATCAAATAAAAATCCTGTACTATTTCCTCAAAAAATGGTTTTGACCGCAGAGGTTTAGTACTGTCTTTGTTTTTTAGTGTTGTCGTGACTTTATTTCGAGCAACGTACCTTCTGTGGATTGTTCGATTTGTTTTGATGCCTTCCACACGGAGGATGAAGTACAGCGTTCCCATTGCAATCACTTTTTTCACAAAGAATGTTTGTCCAACTACCATAAAAATATCCTAACCTCTTACAGAAATGAAGTGGCTGCCCTCCTTGTCAAAAATCCATATTGCCCAAAAGACATGCGACCCCAGCTTAAGGTAGGCGGTTGACTATCTTTCTCAAATGGCTGTGACTGCCTTCTCTCCAGTTAGTACTTGTGTTCCAAGAATTCTAAACATTGCTGCACAACCTCAAAGCGATGTAGTGCCGAGGCTGACCATTTGTGATTTTATTTTACTGCTGCGCATAACGGATAAGAAAGATTTGTTTTAAAATTCCTTTCAGAAGGCATTTTTTTGTAAGTGCTTGTGTTTGCAATTAATGTGCCTCTGTTTACGGAAGCTGAGGTAGGAATTCGGCTTGAAATTTGGCTCATCGTATGCATAGTTCCAAGTTTGCTAGACTGCTTTTGTCGAATCCTCCCAATTTAAGCTATCTTTAAACAGCAAGATCGGAGTTGAACTGTGTCAATACTTCCTTATTTTGGTAAATCATAACAATTCGCGGTCTATCGACATCTACGTCCAACTTTTCCTTACAAAAAATGATGTCTTCTATACTCAGAATGATATATCAATATGCTTCGGCTAATTCTCATTATCTCCTGCAGAATTAATGCGGAGATATTTATGCCCTGGATTGCTAAACTAAATTTAACCAAAGTGAAAGATTTGTGTATTTTTTTTCAGTTTCCTTGTCCAATATGCAAAAATGAGCTACCTCCAATGGTTGATACTCTCGAGAGTCATATGTAAACCGCCCTTCGCGTATGTTTTTCTCGATATTGTCTCAGTGCCTTTTTGATTTCAACTTTGGGCAACTCTTTCTTCTGGCTGTGTAAAGTGTTTGCTAATCGAAAAGGGATTTATGCATGTAAACACTCATATGAGCTGTAAAGCTCGTGTTTTCCTTTTTTATTGGGATATTTTTGCAGGGCTATATTGTTCGAGTTCGTCCATTCACAAGCCAACTGAGCTTTTTCGACGCCTTCGTAACATTTTTATCCTCATGAAATTTGCTTGAATCACCACTACTGCGCGTTTGGATTTGAATCCATAACGTGCTTCTTCCCCGGCGTTTTACGGTACCGACTGAATTTATATTAGAAACCATGATTGGATAACACAACGGCCATGGGACAGCTTTCCAGAACACCATTGTTGTAATCGTCTCAGATTCATGCTTTTTAACGCTAGGCTTGAAACGGGCTTTTACTGGGTCACATTTTACCATCCTACACGCATTTTAGCAATGGTTGCGTTCATAGGATTTTGGTCTTCAAGTTACCCTTCACTAGGCGCCTGAGGGATGTACTAATCCAGTAAGTAGAGATCAGTAGTTCTGGTCCATTATCTCCGAACTGGCTAAGCCTGCCAGGACTAGGATACGGTGAGGCATCAAGGTGTCTACTTTCACAAACATCAGACAGTGATTGTCAATCTGTAACTAAGCTTCTGCCGATACCAGAAGTTGTTCTCCAGGCTTTGGGCGTAGTGGGTCTTTGATTGATTTCTAACTGTAAAGGCAAAAAACGGCTTATGGTTGTGGGAATGGGTGAATTTAAGCTGTACTACTTTGCAGAACGCGCCTCTCAGTGCGTAGTGGTGGGTTGAAAACTATAGAGGTTTGGTGTGAAGACGTGCACTTGCAAGTTCGGCCCTCCAGCACTCAGAGTGGTGCCTGCACTCGGCGCTACGGTCAAAGCGTAGAATTATTCTGAAATTTCTGCTTCATCAACAGGGGGTCTTCCCTATCGGAAATCTTAATAGGTACAGGGTCGATCTTCAACTCAAACCCTTTTGGTTATTGCGCCACTTTGTGTAATGCTTTGCGAATTTGCGTGCATATGTGAGAACACGAAGTTTACTCGCGTGTTGGTGCCTTTCTGCAGTTCTTAATTATATGTCGATCGTCCTTGGAGGTAAATTAATCGGTTAGCTATGAACGCGATGCCTTGAACTTGTAGTCAACTGCCTTGAAACAAATTTGAAGTATATTTGGAAGTAAGGACGATTTGTGAACGAAGTAAAGAAAAGTAGAGTTTTTTACATATGAGAGGTCGTGTCACTTGTATAAGTATCTTAAAAAGCAGGACTCATTGACAATTCATGGAGAAATTGGATATGGTCTTTTACGGTAGCTGCCATGTGACCATGAGGTGAGCCATCTTAACAGCAATGGTTCAAGGTGTCAGTGCCTTTGCATCGTAGGTGAGGCTGCATCAATTTCAAGCATTATTTTAAGTCAATTTGTTTACTTTTGTAAACAACAACTGGTGAGGAGTTTGCTGCCAAAAAGTAGTCTCATATGCACGAACTTTAAAGTAGATGAATCAAGTCTGTCGATGATCTTGCACGTACATTCGAGTGCACATAGATCCACCAGTCGGACGGCCTTGGGAGGACGTGGACGTCGTGGGTCCCATCAAGCCTGTTTGCATTGAGAAGGACGTTCAATGCATGTGTGGCGACAGCCACAACTATGCGAAGCTTATTGGCCATATTTCTGCGTTTTGTGGTTGGCTGGCGTCTGTGAGCATGCTTGTTATTTTTTAGCTCTGCCACTGTACAAATATACTTGTTTATTTCCAGGACCCGTATGCGCTTTTATATGCGATTTGTCGAGTAAGTTTATGCCTTGTGTTTGGGGCTGGCCGTGTTTGGTTTAGCTCCCCATTGTGGCCAAATTCATAACCTCTCCCCCGCCCCCATTATCCACCTTTCTGCATTCAGTTAATTATAACTTTTTTCCCTCGACCTCGTAGCACTTGTATCCTTTCTTAGGTGAGAATAAGTTACCGTATTTGTAATTTATTTCAAAATAAGTATCATGTAGGCACAATGAAGTGACTCTGTACGTCTGTCAACTGAGTGCAGTTAACTGGAATAGTAGCTAAAATGTATGGCAGTCACTCTTTTACGTTGGCAGTCTTTGGGCTTATTTTAGGGTAAATGGTGAAACATGGAGGAGTGTTAGATGAGTTATGTGGTACACACGTAAGCCCGGTTTAAATCCACTCAATGACCACAATCTAGAAAGGTTGATTTCACCCACAACGTCTCCCACATCGCTGACAATTATGTCACTTTCCAAGTTGTTAAATATAACGCTATTTTGTGCTTTTATCGTGCCTTTAGATAGAGGCAGGATTTGACCCAATTATGTGATTTGTTTTACTTATGGATTTCCTTAAAATACTTGATTAAGTGTCTATCATCTAGTTTGATCTGGCTTTTGTAAGAACTGAGCAATACTGCTGAATTAATAGCATCGGAAAAATTTTTTGACATCGACTGGGGCAATTCTGTGCGATTTGTGCAATTAGTTGAACAAAGTATATGCAAAGTCGACATTGTTGTACCAACTTCCCTTTTAAATGGGCCCTTACTAGCACATTTTGTCTTAAGTTAGCTTCCTTTTGTTTAATATTACTGTGATTGGTAATAGTGACGACGAAATGAGCTTTTACCCATAGTGTGAGAAAGTAGAGGTAAATCCTGACTTAGCGTCATGATGATTAGTTAGGTCCTACCTAAGTAAGAAGGACATTTCGTTTGTGGGATAAATCACTTAATGTCTGCTGTAAGCATCATATTTTCAGGCGACAGAGCCAAACTTGTAATGCAAATTATGCTTGTTGATGAGCAGTATTGACACTGCTTAGGCAGTTGTGTAGAACGATCTGTTTTGGAGTAGTATGCAAATTACCAATTAATAAGCGACGAATTCATTCATTTATTTATCAATTAGCACCGTCTATTTCAGAGGCGCATTCTTCCTAATCAGCATAGTTGTGCTCGTTATTCTCCTGGGTCTCCGATTCAAATACTGGAAAGAGGGCAGTCAGAGTAAAGGTCCCAGCTACGGATCCGTACTGACTCCATCCGATCTCATACTTTCGACATTTGATGAATCGAAAGCAGCAAATGTTCCATTTCCATTTTTCAGTCTCTGCAACGCAAATCCAGCCAGGTGAGGGCTTGAAGAGCTTACATCGATACTGTACTAGAATGGACATAATTAACTATGCATCGTTGAGACATTGGTAAGATTGCACAAAAAATGCTTGGAAATAGGTATCAGTTACTAGATCACTAGAGTGACTGACAGCAACATCGGTCATACGGATCAGGCACACACATACCTATGGCACAACTTCGAATTTCTACGGCCTTATGATGTGCAGATTAGGTGACACATTGAAAGTTTCCTATTGGACGCATCTAATTACGCCTTCTTTGGGCATATTATTTTACTTTTAGCCTTTCAAACGCAAATTTAGACGGCAAACAAAAGTCTATGTACAATGAATTGCAATCGTTTGTGAGGAACACGTTTAATCACCTCGGACGCGCATACTTTTGATTCTGCACTGAGCTCTGTAAAATTGGTACGATAAAAATGTAGTTCATTTTCCTTGAAAATGACTCACGTGCAAAAAATTGTGAGCATATCTGGATGGCCAGGCAATGACGCGCCTTGTCATACAATCTGCCACTGCTTAATAGCTCCTTAAAACATTGAAATAGGTACTTCCATTCATTTCTTATCTACTGGTAAAATCTACTCCTTGGTACACTGCGAACATTTACTATCAAGCGAAGTTACGTAAATGTTTCTTTGTAATTCACGGGTTTTTCTACCCTTGAGTTCCAATTTATTTGGAACCTGTCTAGCATAAACTATCAACGCCGTAAACAGGTGAGGAAAATACCGCACGGTGGGTTGGTAGTAAAAAGATTGTATTTGTGTCAGCTGAGGTGATCACCGATTACTGGATTGGAGACAACCATGAATGTATTGTGAGTCCTCAAGATTGATACCATAGACTCAGAAGAACGCCTATGCAGAAAATCAGCACGGTTACGGCTATTGAGGAGGCAGCTTAGTCTCAGTTAAGATAGTGATTGCTAGAATTTAACAAATGCCTTGCTTTTTTGTGAAAGGGGATCAACTCTGTTCGGTTTGCATGCAGAGAAGGCGAAAAGTCATCTGTGGTACGAAAAATTTCTCGATGCACGCCTGGCCCGTCCACTCTCTTTCGAGGCGGACAACGCGGGTGGAACGCATAATGCAAACTTCCACCTCATGCTCAACCACACAGCGCACGAAATGAAGAACATGCTAGTGGAGCAAGTTACCTCGATTCTTTTCTTATGTGTGGATGCTCTGAACTGCATAAGAACTGAATGGTGGCATTGAAAGGTCACCAAGACTGGTTAAGTCATGCCTCACAAGATCATGCTTTCTTTGCCCTTGTTTCCAACTAAATACTTCGCGTAAAAATTCTTAACCGTGTCCTTTGGAAGGCGTGAACACCGACATGTGCGCTGATGGAAAGAAACCTAACGTCATATCAGCGCTTCATACACGTGTAAGCACTGCCATTTTACATGTCATAGTTCTCTCAAAACTTATCTCGAAACTCCACACGTTAAAGTAAACGCTGACTGATCGTCTTTCTTTCGCTTCGCACCAAAGTTTGTAGACACTTCTTTGCTTCAAAATTTCCAGTGAATGTTGCAAACATCTTGTTTGGAAGAAATTTATTCGACAAAATCAAAACCTCAATTTTACCAGACTAAGTATTTTAGACTTAGTATTTCTATGAGCGAACACATGTTATTGTTTTTTCAAGAAGCTCAGATGTCAAAAGTATCATTTTCGTATCGGTTGGAACTCTGAAAATGTTTCTGTCAGCCAAAACAGGTTTTAGTTTTCGTTTTTAAAAGGACAGATGCTGATGATACTTGAACTTGAGCATCAACACTAGCCAAGCTTTGGAAATTTGAGCCACGAAACGTCCCCAAGCTGAGGATTCGCGTGCTTACTATGGAGGTGTCAAGATCTGCCTCACCTCGAATTCTCTTTACAAAGTCAACATGAGCTAGTCCAGAAAGGTTTCCGTAGAGTTTCTCTGGTCATCCTGTCGAAGTTCGAATAGTTTTGGTCGCCCTGATTATAAGTCTTTTTGTGCTTGCTTATTATTGATGTATTTTTAGTAAGTACTGGAAAATCTTGTGCCAAATGTATCTCTTTGATAAACTTTGCTCTCAAACATCAACTTTCATGGGGCTAATGTTGTAGTAGTAATGATAGTCTTTAATTTGGTTGGATGATACCGTGTAAAAGTATACGGTAGCAATGAAAATTCCAGCACGTGATTATTTTTCCACAAACGTCGCAACAAAGAATCGCAAAGCATAAGGCTATATGCAGGCAAAAAGTTGACAATGGGATCGTGCGAAACTATGCAGCAGGTGCGGATGTGGAAAGGCCACTGTCTCTTATGGGAGCTAGTCAAATAGTTTTTACTTTTCCGGTGGGCCCACCATTAACTATTTCAAATAAGCAGAAATGTCAGGCACTTCCGGCAACCACAACATTGGCCGGTTGCTGCTGGTTACCAATGCAGTCATGACAAATGGTTGCCTGACCAACTCGCGCGCATAGCCGCAAGGTTTCCGGTCGCAAACAGCTCCAAAGAACCAGAATTCAACATCTTATTGAAGGCATCGATTCTCCTTAACGCCTGACCTTTGCTACAAGTTTTACTGTCAAACTTGTCAGGCCTGGCATAAAGTATTTGTCCTAACCACTAATCTTGTGCATTCTGCATTAGCAGAAACACGGAAGATAAAATTTAGGAGAGCATTGACATATTGTTATGAACAAAAAGGAGGTCTTAATCCACATAATTTATCATTTTTTAACAGAGTGGTTAATGTCGTTTTCTGCATGTCTCAGTAATTTTGCAGTTTGAGCACAGGTTTTGAAAGAACTAAATTTGTGTCAAACTCTTCATAACCTGTAAATCCATACCCAGTATTTAAACTATTCTACAAACTATCTGCATTTATCTGTAAATACGTAGAAAAGTTATTAAGCAAAAACACGAAGTTTTAATAGCTAATTCTGATTTATGGAAAAGGCAGTCAACATATT